>JAODAL010016855.1:0-79417 GCA_025379985.1 Phyllomedusa bahiana
GGAAAAAAGCAAAAAAAAATCCTCTATTGGGGTATTTTTGTATCTTGTAATAAAATCACAATACAATCACTTCCTTTTTCCACAACAAAGGGGTAATCGAGATAAACCAGACGTGACATCAGATGGACCACACAACATCCAATGTCACATCTGACATCACTTCCTCTTTCAATGACATAGGGGCAACCTAGGGAAACAGAAAGGAAGTTTGGATGGTTGCACTGGCCGTAGGAGAAACATAAGGCCTGGGGCACCACTGAAAGGTAAATTAACCCTTAAAACCCTAAGATTACAATTAGCATTAGAGAAAAATTTGGGGTTTGGGACATCCTGAACTCATATTTTTTGGTGGAACCGAACAAGATCCTATTTGAGCAACATGACTTCCGATGATGAACTCCACCAATTGCTGGGGCACCCTGGGCTCAAAACCTGCAACAAGTACTGCAGTGACGCTGTTCCAAAAAAAGCATAGTGTGAAACACCTTAAGGCGAGGTCTACACAGCACAGGACAAAAAACTTTTCAAAAACCAGAACCTAAAACCATTTTTTTGTCCAAAGCAGCTGGGATGCTGATGAGTTTTTTAAGTGGTTTTCAGTGCATTTTTTGGACTGTTTTAGGCAGTATTTAAAGGGGTTGTATCATTTCATTAAATGGTTTTCAGAATAAGGGGACAGTGAAAACAAGCAACTTTGCAATTGGATGTCATTAGCAAAGCTGTCTTGTTTTCACAAGATCCATTATCTTCTGTTTCTGTGAACACAGTTCCCCAGTGCCGGTTGGATCCCACCTTCTTTCATGTCATTGGCTGATGGCTCTACTAATTTACATTCTGTCTGGCCCCCGGTGGTTTTCACGCGCATTCCTGCCTCTCTCACTCAGAATAAGGGGCCGGCGACAATTTCCCTCTGCACAGCCAGCAGAAACACAATAACACTGCAGCTGCTTCTAGAATCAGAAAACAGCAGAACTGTGCCTCGGTGCCTAAGTGTAAACATATAAGGAGCATTAGGCTGTCTCTCTCACTCAGAATAAGGGGCCGGCAACATTTCACTCTGCACAGCCAGAAGAAACACAATAACACTGCAGCTGTTTGTACAATCAGAAAAGAGCAGAATTGTGCCTCGGTGCCTAAATTCTCCTCCGTGTAAACATAGAAGGGAGATCTGTGCCTCTCAGCCTGACTTCGTAGTAGACTGGATTCAACTGTAACAAACCCCCAGCCGTGAGAGGAGAAGAGATCAGTGCTCTGAGTTCATAGAAGGCTGTCTAGACTGAATGCAGGAAATGTGTATGTAAACACTTTTTACAAAATAAGATTGCATAGGGAGAGGAATGACACAGTGACTTGTGGACTCAGACAGAGAGGAAGGGGGAAGAGCACACTGACTCGGGAGTGAGCAGGAACAGTGAAGGGGGATGATGTCATCCCCCTTCAGTAAAGAAACACCCAGCTGGGAGGGGAAGAAACCCCCTGGTTTTTCAGGAACTAAAGAGAATCAAGCTTCAGAAAAAAACCCGAACTGATGAAGCGATACATCCCCTTTAACGTATGCAAAATTCATATACCTTGTTAGGACACCTGGGCATTTTTTCAGCAGGAATGTTCAAAAACTGTCCAGTGGTTTACATAGACAGACTTCTATAGTAAATTTTCTGCTCTGTCATTTTTTGCAACCAGCAGCAAAACGAGCAAAAAAAAAAAAAAAAAAAATTGGCGAATACAGAACATTTTTACTATTAAAATCAATGGGACCTGTTTTAAGTCGTTTTTTTTTAGCAGTTTTTGAAAACAAAAACGCTGAAAAAAAAAACTGAAAATGGGGTTCATGGAGACAGAGCCGTATCCTCCACTGATTGTGACCATAAACCTCAGTGTTTTATCTCAGTGATAGTAGTATAATGTTGTACCGTTTTAGCCATAGAAAGTAGTAGAAGAGTGAAGAAATCAGGCGATATCTTTTTGAGGCTAACTGAGTATATTTCATGGTGAGCTTTTGGGAGTACTAGCTAACTTCTACAGAGGCTGTATTAAAAGTTTTCAGTTTAAGTCGTTTATGCACAGAGTTTACTTTACAGCTGTTTCCTGTGTGTCATGCAATGACACAGTACAGAGCTGCCCCTGAAGAGGGCAGTGTTCTGTACACACAAGTATCAGTAACATCTCTCTATAGAAGCTCACACTGAAAATGACTGCAACTAATAATAAAGAGGTTATAGAAAACACACACATTGCTGCAAAAAAAAACGAAAGCTCACCATCAAATATACTCAGTTAGCTTCAAAAAGGTATCGCCTGATTTCTTCACTCTTCGGTTATGTTCACACGGCTTATCCACGGCGTAATTGCGGGGACGGATTTCGCCCGCAATTACGCCGTGTGCTTTGCAGCGGGGGCGGGGCAGGGGGGCCGGCAGCTCGCCGGCCCCATACATTCATTATCCATGGCGCAATCCCGCTGTGATAATTGACAAAGTTACTTTCTTCCCCGCTCGCCGTATTTCGGAGCGGGGGGGACTAATCCATAAATTGTTATGAGAACTGTGGATTACCGTAATGACTGGGACGGATTTCACCCGTAATTCGCGCAGTACGGCGCAAATTACGGACTGAAATCTGTCCCAAAATAAGCCGTGTCAACATAGCCTTATACTTATCTCAGTGATAGGATTGACCCCATCACCATTGGGTTTTTCTAGATTTCTCCTACTTGCTTCCATGTTACATCACCCTATGATCACTCCGCTTGTGTTTTGTATTCCTCAGACTCCGGCACTATCAGCGATCACGTCGTGTCACACCCATAACTTCAAAGAAGAGCTTCACAGGCATGGACTCTGCGCTCCTAGTGACTCAGCGGCCTCTCTGGGATCGGCCTTGTCTGTAAAGTGAATGAAGTAACCACAGTTACTATTAATAGAAAATCAGATTTGGAGATGCTGTGTTGGCTCCTCTAACACCTCTGTACAGTAAATACTCGCATTGCCCCCAAAATAATGATAATTCTGGAGCATCGTGAAACTTGCAGTTTTTCTATTCCTTTTATTCCTCCTGGAAACAAATGAGTACACAGTATTAACAAAGTGTGTGTTACCATTTCCCCTCTCAAAGGGATGATTCCCTACACTGCTTTCTACTCTCCCGGCATTGATTATAGTCTCACAATGCTTAAAGGTATTGTCTCACTACAAAGAACAGCTTTCAACATGTTGGGATCACTAAATGAAGACATTTTCCAAATATATTACTGTGTTCATTTTTTTTTCTTACGTAGCTACAAGTGATTTTAGCACCTTCTGAGCCCTTTATAGTTTCACAAGTGACCAACCTGTTTACTCCTTCTCCCCCCCTGCTGTTTGTTCTATCTGATGGCCGGGAGTGACATCATAACATAGGAGGAGGCCGGCAGTGTGAGAGCTTGTGTGTTATCTGATCTTTCAGACAAAAGACAGTAATTACTACTGTATTACTCCGGACCTCATAGAAGGTAATTTAGTTAATCTAGACTAATAAACAGAGAAGTCTCAATACATGGAGCTTATATGCTAATTACAGACAGCTTGACCAGGAAGTGACAGAGCAAAGCAGCATTATTTCATTCATGCATCCTATGAAATTATGAGATGAGACAACCTCTTTAATGTGGATTGGACATGGCCAGATATGTTGAAAGAATTGTCCATAGCACCGAAAAATTATCATTTCTAAGTTCTTGCAAGAGTGTTCGCTCATCTGCCTGTGATATTTTTTGTGTCATTTCTGCTTTTCCTGCGCTGTGTATCGCCTCCCCTCTCTGCAACGGTTTCCCTTTGGCTTATAAAATCACAAGTCCCAGTCTTTGCTTATTTTTCCCAGTCTCAGTGCAATCCTATTTCCTCCCTCATATTAAAGACCTTGTGAGTAAGGGTGAAATTGGTGTGGCTTGGAAACTTGCCTTGAAAAAGCCCCATGTCTTTGGTCACCTGATCTCCTGGGCTGGACACAGAGCGGTTTCCTGTGTGTAGAGACTGAGCTTCCAGTCATCAAACAGCTGATGCAGAACTACAGGAAGCCACAGAAAATTTCATGAAAGTGTATTACAAAGGTGCTGAACTATGGAAGTGAAAATACCATTTTTCCACTAGATAACCCTTCCGACCATGTAACAGGCACTACTGGACAAAATGTAGGAATACATGGTGGGAATGGGGATGGCTGTCTATGTAATGCATCAGTGACTCTCAATGGTTCTCCACTCAGTTCCAGCTCACAGAAGAGGTTACAAACTGGATTTCCAATATCATGCACTAATGATAGAAGGCTTCTAGAATGGGTTTCAGCTCTCTAGGACTTACCGTTCTCAACATATTTGCAGAAAATCAGAAATCACCATGAATAGATTGTATCTGTACCAAATTTGAGTATTTCTACGAGTTGAAACACTTTCAGACCAGTCATGCCTCCAAAAAGGAACCCTGCCCTTGGATGAAAGACTCCAATGGCAAAGTGCATGGCTGCCTTTTGAGCTGCCAAAGCCAGCAGGACCAAGCCCATCTCCAGGCTGACCAGATACATCACAGCCAACAGCAAGCAGCAGAGTCTACCCAACAGACTGAGGCATGACTGCAGTCCAGCAACAACACAGCAGAGCTCTCCAGACCCAAGCCATACACTGAGCAGATGCTCACAGCCAACAGAGAGCTGCTGAAACTTCCAGATGAAATGACTGCATCTTAGTGAGACAGATAAGCAGCAGAGACTCCGCAGCAGACCCAAGCCCAGAACCAGGATGAGCAGATGCATCACAGCCAACAGAGAGCTGCAGAAACTACCCAGCAGACTGAGACATGACTGCTTCTTATGAACAGATGACACAGAACTCCCCACAGACCAAGCCAAAATCCATCTGTGCAGATGCACACAGCCAACAGAGAGCTGCTAAACTCCCCAGCAAGAACCTCCTTATGAAGACAATGAATAGCAGCTGACTCCGCAGCAGACCAAGCCCAGAACCATGGCATGACAGTACATCCAACAGCAACAAGAGTGCAGAAACTACCCAGCAGACTGAGGCACAACAGCAGCCTCAGCAAAACATACAAGCAGCAGAGACTTCCCACCAGACTCAAGTTCATATTCAGATGCATCACAGCCAAGAGAGAGCTGCTGAAACTCCACAGCAGACTGAGGTACGAATGCAGTCTCAGAAAGACAGAGGAGCAGCAGATACTCCCCACCAGACCCAAGTCCATATTCAGATGCATCACAGAAAACAGAGAGGTGCTGAAACTCCCCAGCTGACTGAGGTACGAATGCAGTCTCAGAAAGACAGACGAGCAGCAGAGACTCCCCACCAGACCCAAGTCCATATTCAGATGCATCACAGCCAACAGAGAGCTGCTGAAACTCCACAGCTGACTGAGGCATGAATGTAATCTCAGAAAGACAGACGAGCAGCGGATACTCCCCACCAGATCCACATTTGTCTTCAAGCTGACTAGTAGCAAGGAAAACAGTTTTTAACAAACAAGTTAGGCTATGTCTACACATCATAGCTTTAACATTGGATTTTTGGCAGATCCAGTATTTTGAATCCGACAAAAATCCGATGGTAGACTGAGCTACAGCAATGAAAAATATATAGTCTACAGCACGTATGTCAGGACTGCGCTTTAAGGGTTTTGTTGTAGCCTCAGCCAGGGTGCAGATTGGTGCTGAATGGGTTCAGCACTTGAGGAAATCCCTGACTGGGGCCGAGGTTTTCAACCTCTTCCTGGCTCTGCTGGTGATTCCAGCTATCTGTTTTGGATTTTGGCTACTCCTTCTGGTTACTCTCCCATTCTGTCCTTTGCTACTTCGCATTCTCCTGGTTTGACCTCGGCCCGTACGACTACTCTTTATTTTGTTACCTGTGGCTTCTGTTCCTTGTTTGTCGTACGTTTGTCTGTTTGGCACATGTTTTACTAGGTACAGCTTAGGAAAAGGTTCAAGTGCGGTCTCTCCCTTTTTCGGGTGGTTGCCCTGCTTAGGCACGGTAAGCCAGGGTGAGACTAGGGCGTCCCTTACAACGGATTTTTTTACTGTTGGTTTTAAAACTGGGCACAATAAGCAACATACAGTGGAGGAAATAATTATTTGATCCCTTGGTGATTGTGTAAGTTTCCCACTGACAAAGACATGAACAGTCTATAATTTTAAGGGAAGGTTAATTTTAACATTGAGAAATAGAATATCCAAAATAAAATCCAGAAAATCACATTGTATAAATGATATAAATTTATTTTCATTTTGCAGTGAGAAATAAGTATTTGATCCCTCTGGCAAACAAGACTTAATACTTGGTGGCAAAACCCTTGTTGGCAAGCACAGCAGTCAGAGGTTTTTTGTAGTTGATGATTAGGTTTGCGCACATGTCAAGAGGACTTTTGCTACACTCCTCTTTGTAGATCATCTCTAAGTCATTAAGATTTTGAGGCTGTCGCTTGGCAACTCGGAGCTTTAACTCCCTTAACCTTTCTATGGGATTAAGGTCTGGAGACTGGCTAGGCCACTCCATGACCTTAATGTGCTTCTTTTTGAGCCACTCCTTTGTTGCCTTGGCTGTAGGTTTTGGGTCATTGTCTTGCTGGAAGTCCCAGCCACGACCCATTTGTAATGTCCTGGCGAAGGGAAGGAGGTTTTCCCTCAGGATTTTACGGTCCATGGCTCCACCCATTCTCCCATTTACGCAGTGAAGTAGTCCTGTGCCCTTAGCAGAGAAACACTCCCAAAACATCGTGTTTCCCCCTCCATGCTTGACAGTGGGGACAGTGTCTGGGTCATAGGCAGCATTTCTCTTCCTCCAAACACGGCGAGTTGAGTTAATGCCAAAGAGCTCAATTCTTGTCTCCTCTGGCCACGGCATCTTCTCCCAATCACTACCAGAATAATCCAGGTGTTCATTGGAAACCTTCAGGTGGGCCTGCACATGCGCCTTCTTGAGCAGGGGGACCTTGCGGGCACTGCAGGATTTTAATGTGTTCACAATGGTTTTCTTGGTGACTGTGGTCCCAGCTGCCTTGAGATCAGTAACAAGTTCCCCCCGTGTAGCTTTAGGCTGATCTCTCACCTTCCTCATGATCCAGGAGACCCCACGAGGTGAGATTTTGCACGGTGCCCCAGATCGATGTCGATTGACAGTCATTTTGTATTTCTTCCATTTTCTTCTTACTATTGCACCAACAGTCGTCTCCTTCTCACCCAGCCTCTTACTTATGGTTTTGTAGCCCATTCCAGTTTTGTGCAGGTCTATGATCTTGTCCCTGACATCCTTAGAACGCTCTTTGGTTTTGCCCCTGTTGTAGAGGTTAGAGTCTGACTGATTAATTGAGTCTGTGGACTGGAGCCTTTTATAATGGTGACTATTTACAATTGTCTTTAATGCAGGTAACGAGTTGATTAGGAGTCTCTAACTGGTCTGTAGGAGCCAGAACTCTTAATGGTTGGTAGGGGATCAAATACTTATTTCTCACTGCAAAATGCAAATAAATTTATATATTTGATACAATGTGATTTTCTAGATTTTATTTTGGATATTCTATCTCTCAATGTTAAAATTACCCTACCCTTAAAATTACAGATTGTTCAGGTCTTTGTCAGTGGGAAACTTACACAACCAGCAAGGGGTCAAATAATTATTTCCTTCACTGTATTGCTGGTGGATTGCTGTCGGATTCCCGTGCATTCAATTGTACAGGGCCGACGGTAAATCTGAAAACCGATTGCAGTTTCGGACGCCATTTTAACAAATGCTGCGTGGACTTAGCCTTAAATGATACAGACTTGTTGCACTCTGGTAATTCTAAACAAAAGAACCACAAAACTCCTAATAGATTATAGGTAGGAGACACCTATATATAGATATACCCAGCATCATAACCAATTCTACATAACAAAACTACTAAGAGCAACAATAATGCCTTTGGGTGCAAATAGCAAGAAATACTAAAAATAACTTTTATTAATGCAATTAAAAACCACAGACCTATAAAAGGTCCTAGATACCTACTTGACTAACTAATCTAAATAAAGTGGAGCACCCGACCAATACTCTGGTAATTCTACTAGTATTTAGTAAATTATGAAGGTAAAAGCTTATTTTTTC
Organism: Phyllomedusa bahiana; assembly: GCA_025379985.1. Classification (NCBI taxonomy): domain Eukaryota; kingdom Metazoa; phylum Chordata; class Amphibia; order Anura; family Hylidae; genus Phyllomedusa; species Phyllomedusa bahiana. Next base: position 8,125 of record JAODAL010016855.1, read on the forward strand.
TCTTAGTTTCTCCAAAAGGAAAAAAAAACATGAAAAACTGATTATTTTTTTCATAAATAATTACTGCGATGTTACAACTTGAATGAATATTACAACCGTTTATTGTGCAACAAATTCGTCCCATCCACAACTATTGAGTCATTTCATAAAAATAAATTAGAAAATATTATTTACGAAAGTATAAAGGTTTCCGCACCTCAGAGCCGAGTCCATAGGTTTGTGTGATCTATGAAGGTGAATGTTTATCATATTTTAGTGGCGGATGAGATAAGTGACTTTTGTACACACATGACATCAGTTATACTGCCTGGAAACATTGTGATCGGATACGAATAAAATCCTTCCTCTCTGGTCCTAGTTTCCCTCGCCTACCGACATTAGAGGACTTTCATCAGACTCCATGCACACTAGATAGTTGGACGGCCCCATCAGAGTCCATTGACTTTCACATTCGGAGGGGCCACATGTATGAACCTGTTTAGGTCCAAAACTCACTTTATTGCCCATAGGTTACTATGGGCAAAAGAGTGAGTTTTAGACCTAAACAGTTTCATATAAGTGGCCCTATGTGAGGTCTGCACTTTTGTAGCCGACGTTCCCCTCTCACATCAATGGCGCGTGGTGTCCGCAGTTTCCACGTCTATTATTCCACATTTCTCCGCTCACGATACTTTCACTACAGCAGCCGCCACACTGCGCCCCAAGAAGCTATGTCTCCACTGCACAAGATTATGCTCGTATCTTCGGCACTTTTAGTTTTTTAAAAGCGCCGAAGATAAGATCGTTGGTGCAGCCCCATAGATGGCAATAGAAAAGATGAGCTATAGTCTACACAGCTCGTCTTTTCTCTGCTCGTCTTTCGGCTCCGGCATATTATACAACAAGTTGTATAATACGCCGCGCTTTTAGTTTTCTTGGCTTCTTCCCATACAATACAATTGTATGGGTGATGTCAAAAAACCAGAGACGCGACCGCGGTTTTTGTACAAAGTGTGACAAAAACCGCGGTCCTGCATCGGAAACAAAAATGGCCACTTTCGGGACGTTTTTTTGTCTGATGTAGTATGAAAGCTTTACCCTTTTTATCAACCTGATAAATCGCCCCTTTCACCCATGACAGCAACGAGGGATATGTCTGCAGACAGCCTATCACACACCTAACATACCCACCGAGCCAGCGCACCACATCTTTCATGAGCTATGCGCTGCCACTTTTGAAAGTAGGAAGTGGTCATAATAATGTGAATAGTTGTATAAAAACCACTTTCATTCTAAAAAATAAAAATGCAGGCGCTTTTGATGCAGTTAAGAAACGTAACAAAAAAAAAAAAAACAATGATGTGTGAACCCAACCTGAAACAAAGTATCACAATCCCTCATTTGGAGCCGTGGGATAAGTTGCTGCGCACCATTAGATATTACAGTCTGCTGTCGATATAAACTAGAAAAAATTATTAACAATTATTATTATTATTTTGTTGTTGTCTTTAGATTTCTCCAATTCCAGTGTTTTCGGGTCAGAGTTGCTTCCTCTTCTCTATCTTCTTCAGATCGAGGTGTATCCCGTTCACAGAGCGTAGGACTAACTGGGGCAGTAATAAGGGTTCTTTTCCCGGGACTGTGTGTAATTCAAACCTCTGTAGAGTCAAAGCGACGGCGACCTTCATCTCATTCATCGCGAAATTCTGTCCAATACAGTTCCTGCGAGGGGGAATATAAAGAGGTGATATGACATGGAGCAATATAATAAAATACACAGTACTGCAGGGGTCATTTTTGAAAGTAGTGCAAAAAAGATTGAGTGTCACTAACCAAAGGGATCACTAATATGAGTCACCACCTTTTCACTATTACCTTAAAGAAGTTTTCTCACCATGCTAACTTTAGGCTTACCCTTCAGACTGTGGGTGGTTCTACAGCTTCAGGCTCACACTTCCTGGTCAGGCTGTGGGTAGTTCTACAGCTTCAGGCTCCCACTACTTCCTGTTCAGGCTGTGGGCGATTCTACAGCTTCAAACTCACACTTCTTGGTCAGGCTGTGGGCAGTTCTACAGCTTCAGGCACCCACTTCCTGTTCAGGGTGTGGTCAGTTCCAAAGGGATCACTAATATGAGTCACCACCTTTTCACTATTACCTTAAAGAAGTTTTCTCACCATGCTAACTTTAGGCTTACCCTTCAGACTGTGGGTGGTTCTACAGCTTCAGGCTCACACTTCCTGGTCAGGCGTGAGGTAGTTCTACAGCTTCAGGCTCCCACTACTTCCTGTTCAGGCTGTGGGCGATTCTACAGCTTCAAACTCACACTTCTTGGTCAGGCTGTGGGCAGTTCTACAGCTTCAGGCTCCCACTTCCTGTTCAGGCTGTGGTCAGTTCTACAACTTCAGACTCACACTTCCTGGTCAGGCTGTGGGAGGTTCTACAGCTTCAGGTTTCTACTTCATGTTCAGGCTGTGGATGGCTCTATGGCTTCAGGCTCCCACCTCTCTTTCAGGCTGTGGGTGTTTCTATAGCTTCAGGTTCCCATTTCCTGTTCAGGCTGTGGGCAGTTCTACAGCTTCAGGCTCACATTTCCTGATCAGGCTTTGGGAGGTTCTACAGCTTCAGGCTCCCACTTCCTATTCAGGCTGTGGAAAGTTCTACAGCTTCAGGCTCACATTTCCTGATCAGGCTGTGGGAGTTTCTACAGCTTCAGGCTTCCACTTCCTGTTCAGGCTGAAATCAGCGCCCAAATAAGCCGTGTGAACGAGGCCTAAGATGCAAAAAAAACAATAGTGGATGGCGGGAGGTCTTTTCAGCAAGCGCTGAGACCTGATTGTTTTCTTGTTTTATCTGTTACAGTGAGATGACTGCAGGAGATCTATAAAATGTAGTACACAAGGCTACAGAACTCTAAAGGATGAAAGTTTTAGTTAGGTGAAAAAAAGCTTCTGTGCTAGAGATAAGACTCAGCAGGGAGTGACTCACCATGGACGAACTGACTGACAGCAACTTGGATCAATGAGAGATAAGAGAGAGCAGGAAAAGGTGGTCGGTAAACAGAGAAACTTGTGTAACTTAAGAGAAGATAAAATATCGCCTCACCAAAGCAAAATCAGAGCAGCAATGTATTTGGAAAAAGTCTTCAGTTACCTTTCCCTACATGATTAAAGCCAATTAATGTGGTGAGAAAACCTCTTTAACTAGTTCCTGCCTGGGCCGTTCCCTCCCTTCTTGACCAGGCACATTAGTTTCATAGTTTCATAGTTTGTAAGGCCGAAAAAAGACAAGACGTCCATCCAGTTCGGCCTGTTGTGCTAAGGTGTTGATCCAGAGGAAGGCAAAAAAAAACAATGAGGTAGAAGCCAATTGTCCTCATTGTAGGGAAAAATTCCTTCCTGACTCCAATCTGGCAATCAGAAAAATCCCTGATCAATGACCCCTCTCCTCAATCCTAGTCACTATAACTTGTTATATTATTACGCTCCAGAAATGCATCCAAACCCCATTACACGCACGTTCCAACACTAAAACGCTTTCTTGCACTTCGTTATTTTACTAATTTTTTTTTCTTTTTTTCCATGATACGTGAAGCTCTATTTTTATGTAATTTTTACATATTTTTAATTTTTTTTATCATATAAGGGAAAAGTTCCATTTTTTTTCTTTCAAGATGGAGGTGGGGTGCAGAGTATACATTAACCCCTTAAGGACCCGGCGTTTTTTTTGGGTGACACGTTCGTTTTTCCGACCTCGCCTTCTGAAAGCCATAACTTTTTTATTTTTCCACCTACATAGACACATGAGGCTTTTATTTTGCGGGACAAGATGTACTTTCTAATGGTGTTATTCACTATACTATAGAATATACTGGGAAACCGCAAAAAAATTCCAAGTGGGACAAATTGTGAAAAAAAAAGTATTTTCGCCATGTTTGTGGGGGTTTTGCTTTTACGGCTTTCAATCTTCGGTAAATATAATGTGTTATCTGTATTCTTCAGGTTGTTACACATCCAGCAATACCAAACATGTAGGGTTTCCGTAAAAAAATTCCAAACATTTCTATTTTTGAAATTTGCGCCACTGCGCCATTTTGTGCGACTAATAACTTTTTTGTACTAACACATACGGACGTCCGTGAGGGGGAATGTGTTGCGGGCTGAAGTGTACTTGGTCGCGCTAGCAGTTTGGAATGCATGCAACTTTTTTGATCATTTTTATTCCATTTTTGAGTGACGTAAAATGACCAAAAAAACGCAATTTTGACGTTTGAAATTATTTTTCTTCTATGGTGTTCAGCGTACAGGAAAAATGATGTTATATTTTTACAGATCGGACTTTTTTGAACATGGCGATACCAAATATGTGTAACTTTTTTAATATTTTAATGATTTTATTTGTAAAATGGGGAAAGGGGGGTGATTTGAACTTTTAATACTTTTTTTTTTTGTACTTTAAAACTTTTTTTTTTTTTTTTATTGTAACATTGAGGCAACCTATGGTACTTGACCACTAGGTGGCACGATTGTTAATACAACCTAATGCATTGCATAGGCAATGCATTAGGGTGTACAAAGATGGCGGTTTCCCCACTTCCTGTCTGCGGACGGAAGTGGGGCAAACCGGCCCGGGTAAGTGACGGGAGCCTTCACAAGGCTCCCCACCACAATGCCCGGTGATCGGATTGGCGCAGCATAGCTGCGCTTATGCCGATCACCGCACCGATCGGTGCGCGGCACCGATCGGCGTTAATTCAGACACCGCGGCCATCTTTGCCGCGGCGCCTGATGGGTAAAACAGCGCCAGCAGGCGGAGCCACCCGGCGACGCTGTTACTGCCGGGTATTAGCGGCGATTTGCCGCTAACGCCCAAGGTCGTTAAGGGGTTAATGAGCAAAAAAATTAACTTTTTGGGTCTCCCCAAATGGCTGCAATGAAAGGGGTTCTGAATACTTTCCGTATCCACTGTATATAACATGGTCATGTGATTTTAACAGCCAGTGAGAGCCCTACAACTCAGCGATGATGTATTTGACACTTCTCTGTGCCCTGCCCTGATTGGATGGCCGCCAAGAGTGCAGAAAGGTGATTGGATGGCAGCCAAAAGTGCAGAAAGGTGATTGGATGGAGCCAAAAGTGCAGAAAGGTGATTGGATGGGGCCAAAAGTGCAGAAAGGTGATTGGATGGCACCAAAAGTGCAGAAAGGTGATTGGATGGGGCCAAAAGTGCAGAAAGGTGATTGGATGGAGCCAAAAGTGCAGAAAGGTGATTGGATGGCGCCAAAAGTGCAGAAAGGTGATTGGATGGGGCCAAAAGTGCAGAAAGGTGATTGGATGGCGCCAAAAGTGCAGAAAGGTGATTGGATGGTGCCAAAAGTGCAGAAAGGTGATTGGATGGGGCCAAAAGTGCAGAAAGGTGATTGGATGGGGCCAAAAGTGCAGAAAGGTGATTGGATGGCCATAAAAAGTGCAGGAAGGTGATTGGATGGCACCAAAAGTGCAGAAAGGTGATTGGATGGCCGCGAAGAGTGCAGAAAGGTGATTGGATGGAAATCAAAAGTGCAGAAAGGTGATTGGATGGCCGCCAAGAGTGCAGAAAGGTGATTGGAAGGCGCCAAAAGTGCAGAAAGTGAAACTGAAAATGGCGTGTTGAACTAGAACTTTACTCGAACGAACAGTAAAATATTTGGTTCGAGTTCTAAAAATTTCTACAAGAACTTAACTTTTCTAGAACAGTTCAATCAACACTAGAGTTGATTATTGGAGTCACCAGTGGAATTGATTCTTGGACCCACCAGTGGAGTTGATTCCTATGCCCCACCAGTGGAGATGATTCCTGGGGCCCACCAGTGGAGATAATTCTTGGGGCCCACCAGTAGAATTGATTCCTGGGGCCCACCAGTGGAGTTGATTCTTGGGGCCCACCAGTGGAGGTGATTCTTGGACCCCACCACTGGAATTGATTCTTGGGGCCCATCAGTGGAGATGATTCTTGGGGCCCACTAGTGGAGTTGATTCTTGGACCCACCAGTGGAGTTGATTCTTGGGCCCACCAGTGGAGATGATTCCTGGGGCCACCAGTGGAGATGATTCTTGGGGCCTACCAGTGGAGCTGATTCTTGGGGCCCACCAGTGGAGTTGATTCTTGGACCCCACCACTGGAATTGATTCTTGGGCCCACCAGTGGAGTGATTCCTGGGGCCCACCAGTGGAGATGATTCTTGGACCCCACCAGTGGAATTGATTCTTGGGTCCCACCAGTGGAGTTGCTTCTTGGGGGCCCACCAGGGGAGTTGATTCTGGAGGGCCACCAGTAGAGTTGATTCTTCGGGCCCACCAGTGGAGCTGATTCTTGGGGCCACAAGTGGAGTTTATTCTTGGAGTCCACCAGTGGAGTTTATTCTTGGGGCCCACCAGTGGAATTGATTCTTGAGGGCCACCAGTGGAGTTGATTCTTGGACCCAACAGTGGAGATGTTTCTTGGGGCCCACCAGTGGAGTTGATTCTTGGTGCCCACCAGTGGAGCTGATTCTTGGGGCCACCAGTGGAATTGATTCTTCTTTCTTCGCCTTTTTACCTAAAAAGTAGCCCCATTCCTGCCAAATCCAAAAAACCACCATGGCAAGCACCCCACCATGTCCAAGGGCTCACCAGGGGTTTCCCCTGTGACCCAGTCCGAGCCTGATTATAATGCCTGGGCCCCTGGACTGAGGCAATCAAAAGGTTTTCAGAGCATGTTCATAGAAAGGGCTAGTCCAAGGTGGTGCAAATCAGCAAAAGCAAATCTGTATCCTGCCCTGTGTGATGTGAAAAGCACAATCAATATAGAATAAAATGTCGCGGTAGACAGTAGGGGGTGCCTTACCTTCCTCCGGCAGAGAAGGGCAGGAAGGCATGGGAGTGCCTTTTGGAAGTATTTTCTGGAGAAAACCTGAGGGGGTCAAAAACCTGAAAAGACATAAAAAAATGAGTAAACTTTATTACAGCGCACTTTATAAGCCTTTATATTACTATGGATAGCTACAGCATTTCAGAGGAAAACACCCTGTAAACCTGAACCAAGTACAGAGGAGATTTTAGCTCCCGCCCTTGGGCATGCCCACACTACACCCAGAAACAGCCCAAGCAATGCCCATTTTTCAGGTTAGGTTTGTATAAGCTCCGTCCCTTTCGAGTAGTGGTCAGTTTGTCCAGTAGCCAGAAGATGGGCCAGTAGGGGCCAGTAGATAGAAGTGCTGGGTAGACCGCCAGTTGCATTAGAGTGGGGTTGAGGGGCAAGATTAGTATGAAAATGTGTTATTTTATTACAGCAACAACGGATGAAATGTATTTAAAGAAATCCGTGGACAACCCACTCCCAGCGGTATTGTCACCTTGACCGTTTACGACAGAGGATAACCCTTGAATGTCTGATAGATTCAGGTCTCTAGAACAAAGGTCTCTGGACCTCTCTCCCACCCAATGAGGTCACCACTGGTCACAGCTCTCTTGGGCACGGCCACCTCTCGCTTTCCTTCTGCGAGGAATGTCTGGCCAGTCCTGGAAAATCAGCTGCTTACCTGGGGTGCCTGGAGCAGAACCTGCAAGGTACAGGTGGTCACCAATCTTACCAGAGACCAGGGGCATAGCTATATGGGGTGCAGAGGTAACAGCCGCTACTGGGCCCTGGAGCCTAAAAGGGGCCCAAAAACCCTGCTGCCACATAGGAAGAAACCAGTATTATAAATGGTACATGGTAGCTGGAAACTCTTTTAACTCCTTAACGACCGCCGTTTTTTGGCGTCGCTGCAGACATCGGAGTTTGCGGCACCCGGCGCCGGAGCGGCACTGAGAACGGGGATGTACTACACAGTTCTGATCCCAGCGCAGCTCCTGCAAGCACCGGGGAGCGGGGGAAACCTCTGCATCCCGGTGCTTTAACCCTTTGATTGCCGCAGTTCGTCACCGCAGCGCAATCAAAGGGTTTCCCTGCTCTGTCGAGTGATCGGGACTCCTGGTGACCCAAGAGAGCCCGGGAAACGGCTGCACAGTCAGCTCTGGGGACCTAGGGTGGCCCTAGAGCTGTCTGTGTATGAAGCCAGTGACCAGGACACACTGTGTGCTGTCCTGATCACTGCCAGTCTGCATACATTACACACGCAAAAAAACCCTACACATATTAGGTATCCACACGACCGTAATAACCTGTAGAATTAATCTAACAAGTTATTAAGCGTGAAATGTGAATGGTGTAAAATAAAGTTTAAAAAAACAAAAAAAAATTTAAAAAAAATAAAAAAATTCTGAAATTATTTATACTTAAACTATTCCCCCATAAAGTACAACTCATCTCAAATAAAACGAGGCCTCATCCAACTGTGTCATTGAAAAAATAAAAAAAGTTACAACTGTTGAAACGCAAGGAGGCAAAAACTAAAAAAAGTTCTGGTCATTTAACTACTTTTCAGGCCCGGGGCTTAAGGGGTTAAGGATTTTGAATTGGGGCGGAGGAGCTCGACATTACGCCTCTGCCAGAGACAACCACCTTCACTCACCTCTGGATTCTCCCAGATGCTGGAGCAGCGGTTGATTGCATATATACTGAGAAACACATCTACACCTGCAGAGAAAGTAGAAAGACTAAAATCAACAACTTCTGATTCAGGAAACTTTTTAAAGGGGTTGTCCAGCTCAGTTTTTTTTTTTTTTTTAGTTAATTATGCTGACTAAGGCCTAAATAGTGTTTATTGACTTTATTGAATTTCTATGTATTTTTTACATTGTGTTTTTCTATTATCTATACTATTATTTTTAGACTTGTAAGTTACTGTATGTCATTCAGAACAGCATCCCTTTCCACTGTGGCTGATGAGCGGCTACACTATAGCACCAAAGGCCTGCTGACTAGCGCGCAAGCGCAGAAGATAATTGTCAGGAGGTTGTTGCTTTTATAGTGTAGCCGCCCTGAAAAAAACATCACACGATACAGAGTAGTGTAACATTGTGTTATGGGAGGGCAGTGAGCAGTTACACTATACAGTAGAATCGCCAAACTCCTGATAATTATTTGCTGCGCATGCGCACTAGTCATAAAGTTGCTGGCGCTTCTATAAAGTAGCCGCCCACTGCCCTCCCTTAACGTAATGTCACACTGCTTTGTATAGTGTAATGTTTTGTCAGGAAGGGCATTGGACAGCTATAGTATAGAATTGACGGCCAGCTAACTAGCGCGCATGCGCAGCAGATAATTGTCAGGAGGCCGTCACTTCTATAGTATAACAGCCCACCGCCCTCCCCAAACATAATATAACACTATACAAAGTAGTGTGACACTGCTTTAAGCGAGGGCTATGGGCTGCTAGATTATAGAAGCGCCGGCCTCCTGATAGTTATTTGCTACGCATGCGCGCTAGTTAGCCAGCCATCAATTCTATACTGAATTCGCCCACTGCCCTTCCCGAACAAAACATAACATAATACAAAGTAGTGTCACACTGTTTTTGAGGAGGGCTGTGGGCGGCTACATTATAGAAGTACGGTTTGTTGACTAGTGCGCATGCGCAGAAGATAGTTATCATGAGGCTGTCGCTTCTATAGTGTAGCCACCGACCTACAGCAGTAGGAAGGGATGATCTTCCGAATGGAATGTCATGACTTACAGCCCTAAAAAAATAACAATGTGAAAACACAATATATAAAATACTTAGAAATTTAATAAGGTCTATAAACAATGATAAAGGGATTGTCTCGCTACAAAGATTAGCTTTCAACATGTAGGGAACAGTAAATGAAGACATTTTCCAAATATAGTGCTTTGTTTCTTTTTTTTTGTTGTTGAGGAGCTACAAATGATTTTATCATCTCTGAGGGCTCTCAGGTTTCTCTAGGATACCGACTTGCTCTGCCCTGCTCTCCCTGCTGTTTGTCATATCTGATAGCTAGGAGTGAAGTCATCACACAGGTCACAGAACTGCCCACAGCCTGAGAGCTTCAGTGTTAACTGATCTTTCAGGCAAAAGTCACTAATTACTACTATTTACTTTAGGTCTAAAGCTTTTCTGGACCTCAGAGCAGGAGAATTTTTTTTAATCTAATCTAGACTAATTAGCAGAAGTTTGAATATTTATATGCTAATCACCCACAGCCTGACCATGAATGAAAGTTGCTGCTGGCTCTATGAGGCAATGTTGTGAGACAACCCCTTTAAGGCCATAGTGAGCTTAATGGGGTTGTCTCACTACAGGGATCGCTGCTTTTTATGTTAAAGATCTTGCAAAAACAAGTCACTTTGCAATATGTGTCCATTAACAGTATCCTACCTATTCCTAGATATCCCCTCTTGTATGGGCTGCATCAGCTCCTCAGGTCGCTATAGCTCCAGACCTGTTTGATCTCCCCTGATAGGCTGCCAGTGCTAGTTGCTATAGCTACAGACCTGTTCCATCTCTCCTGATAGGCTGTCAGCACTGGTTGCTATAGCTACAGACCTGTTTGATCTCTCCTGATAGGCTGCCAGCACTGGTTGCTATAGATACAGACCTGTTTGATCCCCCCTGATAGGCTGCCAGCGCTGGTCGCTATAGCTACAGACCTGTTCCATCTCTCCTGATAGGCTGCCAGCGCTGGTCGCTATAGCTACAGACCTGTTCGATCTCTCATGATAGGCTGTCAGCACTGGTTGCTATAGCTACAGACCTGTTTGATCTCTCCTGATAGGCTGCCAGCACTGGTTGCTATAGATACAGACCTGTCTGATCTACCCTGATAGGCTGCCAGCGCTGGTCACTATAGCTACAGACCTGTTTAATCTCTCCTGACAGCACTGGTTGCTATAGCTACAGACCTGTTTGATCTCCCCTGATAGGCTGCCAGTGCTGGTCACTATAGCTACAGACCTGTTCAATCTCTCTTGCCAGCGCCGGTCGCTATAGCTACAGAACTGGTGAAGCTCGTTACTACAGGTCTGTAAACACGCCCTTGAATTCAAAACTGAAAAAAACAGGACTGAGGTAAGATGAATCGATGGAGTGAGACAACCCCTTTAATGAACTAGAAAAAAAAAATTGAACTTTTGCATCTTGAGAGGTCACTGACCTTTGGGCAGGCTCCGCCCATCACAGAATGTGATTGGCTCTTTCAGTTCCCGGGCCACTCCTGGTACAGGCGGGTAGAGGCGCATGCTCTCCTTAATACACATGGTGGTGTACGGCAGCTTCCCCAGGTCCTCCCTGGTAATATAAAAGCAAAAACATTAGTAAGTTACTTCATATAAAACTACAAATACACATTATGTACAGAACCATGAAACCAGCGACAATGGCCGACATTTAGTATTATTAATATTATTATGGTTAATTAGTATTTTTTACACCAACTTTTACTTAGGTTACTTTCTATATCAGAACTTTGATACATTGTTGCAGCCGTGTGTCACTACATGACCACGCCTCCTTCCAGTGAAGCCACTCCCACTTTCTGATAAGTAGTAGATGTGTCTGTGGGGGCATCTTGGCATGCTTTGCCAAAAATGCACCGCTTTCTGGTGTATTTAACAACAATAGCAAATGTGGGCCAATGCTTACTAATAGAACAGGAACAAGGGAAAATGTGTTTTTGGGGGGGCTGAAACTACAATGTCAACAGCGAGGGATCTGATATCTAAAGAGAGATCAACTCCTTCCACCTCCCACCAACTTTTCACAGTGCCCTACATGATTAAAGGCAGGGGCATAGCTACAGGAGGTGCAGAGATAGCAGTCACTACCGGGCCCTTCAGCCTGAGGGAGCCCAGAAGCGCTTCTGACACATAAGAAGATACCAGTATTGTAAATGGCGCATGGTAACTGGGGGGCCCCATTTCACTTTTTGCACTAGGGCCCAAGAGCTTGAAGTTATGCCTCTGATTAAAGGTGTATTGATGCCACTTTGATAAGCTTTAAATATGTAGCAAAGCTAAATAAAGACTATTATAAAATACATTGCTGTTCTGATTTTGCTTCCTTTCAGAGTTGGAGCAGTTCTTATCTCCTGCTTCTGTACACAAGCTTTCTTAGGTTAACGACTATCTCTCTCTGCTCTAGTAGTGAGCGGAGTGGTGACATCACTCGCTGCTGTGTCTTATCGGCAGCACAGGAGCTTGTTCATGTTTCCTACTGACAAACTTTTAGGGAATGTTCACACAGCAGGTTTGGACGCTGATTCTGGGGCCGTATTCCACACTAAATCTGCCTCTAAATTAGTGTCCAATCTGATGGTAAAATTTACATTATACTCTATTATATTACACTGAGTATTTTCACCACATACTGTAAACTCCAACGAGGAAATGACGTGTCAATTCTTTAAGGCATTTTAGACGCTTACAAGTGTGGAATTTCTGATGAGGAAACAATGCTGTTCAGCACCAAAATTCCACCATGTGAATGTACCTGTTAACTGTTTAAGGTACTGTTTAGACCCCTGCATTACCAATGTCCCTCTAACAGGATCAGCTATGTATAACAGAGCTGAAATATAAATCACAGCCTGAACAGGAAGTGGGAGCCTAAGGCTGTAGAACCACCCACAGCCTGAACAGAAAATGGGAGCCTGAAGCTGTAAAACTGCCCACAGCCAAAACAGGAAGTGTGAGCCTGAAGCCGTAAAACTGCCCAAAGTTTAAACAGGAAGTGGGAGCCTAAAGCTGTAGAACTGCCATCAATTTAAACAGGAAGTTGGAGCCCTTAAACAGAAAGTTGGGGTGTGAATAGGAAGTTGGAGCCTAAATATGTTGAACTGCCCACAGCCTGACCAGGAAGTGGTAGCCTGAAGCTGTAGAACCACCCCCTCCTGGACAAATAGAGGGAGCTTGAAGCTGTAGAACCACCCAAAATCTTAACAGGAATTATGAGCCTGAAGCTGGCTGTGGCTCTGTGAAACAGAATGGTGAGACAGCCCCTTTAATGACATGGGTTTTCTTAGGCAGTGCAAAATTTATCTAGAACAGGGTTTCTCAAATTCTTCATCTACCCCACAGGTCGTTTTCAGGATTTCCTTAGTACATGATAAATTATATAATTAATGTCATGCACTATCACCAGCGTTTCCATTGGATTTGTTTTTCTCAGACTTTTCCAATTTGACTTTTTTAATATACAGACACCCCCTCCTTACAGGACGTCCTTCTCTGCTCTCCTCTTGGCAGATCCTCAAACAACCATCTCCAGGATTCCTCCTGTGCTTCCCCCATACTCTGGATCCCACCACCACAACACATCAGACTCTCCTCCATCTTTATAACTTTCAAAAGTGACCTGAGAGCCTATGATTCAAGGAGCGCCCACCCTACACTACCCCTGCTGCCCTAACAACACCCCTGCTGCCCTAACAAAACCCCTGCTGCACCTACAATACCCCTGCTATCCCTACAATACCCCTGCTGACCCTACAATACCCCTGCTGCCCTACACCACCTCTGCTGCTCCAACAATACCCCTGCTGCCCCTATAATACCCCTGATGCTCCTACAATACTCATGTTGCCCCTACACCACCACTGCTGCCCTTACACTACTCTTGCTGCCCTGACAATAACTCTGCCACCCTACAATAACCCTGCTGCCCCTACAATGACCCTGCTGTCCCTACAATGACCCTGCTGCCCCTACAATAACCCTGCTGCCCCTACAATAACCCTGCTGCCCCTACAATAACCCTGCTGCCCCTACAATAACCCTGCTGCCCCTACGCTACCCCTGCTGCCCTAACACTATCCATGCTGCGCCTACACTACCCCTGATGCCCCTACACTATCCCTGCTGCCCTAACACTATCCCTGCTGCCCCTAAAGTAACCCTACTGTCCCTACGGTAACCCTGCTGCCCATACACTAAACCTGCTGCCCCAACACTATCCATGCTGCCCCTACACTACCCCTGCTGCCGCTACAATAATGCTGCTGCCCCTATTCCACCATACACACATCTCCATCCCTCACCTTCTGTCTTCTCCAAATGTAGATTGTAAGTTCTCGCGAGCAGGGGCTTCTCTCTCTTAGTGCTAATATTGTATTTGTCCCAATCTCATGTTATGTATTTGAGCCCCTTTGCTTGTACAACTTCCAGGAATTAATGGCTCTCAAATACTAATTGTCCTTTAGTCTCCATTTCTATTGCCTGATGTAGATTTAAACCCATTAAACACACAATGAATCCTCTAGGAGACAAGGGCCAGAAATGACATTAAAAAGTAGCTTCACGACGTCTGGCCCTCACAATATACGGTATATACGGTGAATCTGATAGTGAAGGGTATTGACCGCCCCAGGTTCTCACCATTCTAATATGTTCTTGTCCTTCAGGACCTCTCTGATCTCCTCCCGGCATTTGTCCTGGTGCTCGGGGTATTTGGCCAAAGAGTACAATATCCAGGAGATGCCGCTCGCTGTTGTATCATGACCCTCAAACATGAACGTGTCCACCTCGGCCCGCAGATCTTCATCAGACAGACCCTGACCATTTTCATCCTATAAGATATTAATAACACAGCAAGCACATTGTCAGTGGTGCAACAAGTAACCCTGGGGCCCCAGAGCAAAACTTGGAATAGGGCCCCACTCCACCAAAGCCGTCTTCAGCAGCAAATTCAGAGCATGAATAGCTTATGGTTCCCTAATGCACAGGAAAAATGCACACAGTGATGTCTGCCATGGGATTAATATAGCCATGGGGCCCAGAGGGGTTGAGGGGCCCCACTCAGGTGCAAGAACATTGTACCTTTTAGTATGGAATTGCAAGTTGGTTGCTTTTGGTCTCTGATATATGGCATTATTATTATTATTATTATTATTATTATTATTATTATTATTATTATTTTTTTTTTTTTAAGTTTATGCTGCTGTTTCAGTTTCCTAGCTCAAGGTGGTGGGGGCCCATCTCATTTTTCTATGGGGCCCTTGGAATCCCAGCTACGTCACTGGTCACAGTGTAGAGATAAGAGAGTGTTCACATGGTGCTGTGCTGTCCATCAGTGGGAACAGTCAGAAAACCACTAAAAACAATACACCAATGGATACCATGGTGGTCCCATAGAGAAGAATAGAGCAAATGGAGTCTCTTGTAGCAGAGGGGTTGCAAGCAGTTGCATTTTTCTACCACTGTTTGTTTGAAGCAGGGAAAATGTCCTTTTCTGCTTTGTATCTTGCGTTGAAGACCCGGAGCAGGACCTGGTTGGGAATGAGGATAAGTGCAACTCCAATTCAAGCTTTAAGTTAATTTAGGCTCAATAGGTGACACCTGAGAATGCTCATTAAAGGGAGTTTCTCACTACAATTATTAGCTTTCAACACGTAGGGACAAATAATTGAAGGCTTTTTCTAAATACTTTGCTTTGTCTATTTCTCCTTGGTCAGGCGATAAAGAAGGTTTCATTGTATTGTATTGTATTGTACATTGTATTGTAACATGGCTTGTTATTTTTTTGTGCTCATTTCTTTTTCTTATGGTCTCTCTGTTCTGATTTGAGATCTTTGAGTGTTTTAAGAATATTGCAAAAAACTAAATAAAAAAAAAGGTTTAATCTCTTGGAGCACACAGGTTTCTGTGGTTACCGGCCACCTCTCTTCACCTCTCCCTGCTCTCTTATCTCTCATTGCTCTAAGCTGCTTTCACTCATTCATTCCGACCATGGTGAGCCACCTCCTGCAGAGTTTTATCTCTAGTAATGGATTTCTCATTTAGCTAAGTAAACACTTTTTAGAGCCCTGCAACCTGAGTACTACACTTTATAAACTTCTAGCACTCATTGTCGATATAACATGAATAGCTGAGAACTGCAAAGCTGAAGTGTCAAGAATTGCTATAGACACGCCCACAGTCTTATCAGGAAGTGTGATTCTAAAGCTGGTTGTAGCTGTGAAACAGCATGGTGGGAAAACCCCTTTAATAAAGGTGTGAGCTCCTCAGAAGGGGGTGGGGTGGGGTTAATCTCATGCTGGAGGAAAACAGGGACTGCTGACCTGTGGAGGCCAAAGCCAAGAAGTAGCCAAAAGACCAAGAATGAGGTAGGATGGCGGAGGTGTTGAAAGGCAGACCAAAGGAAAGGTGAGTTTAAGCTCTTTTATTTTATCAAGCCATCATAACACTAAAAAAGTATTTTTGTGAAAATCAGTGTTCCCAGAAAATACATTTTTTCTAATTCCTGGCGGGGTGTTTTTTTTTTTTTTAATTTCAACAGTCCTATGCAATTAAAAATATAAAATATTGCTCTTCTCTAGCTGTGAAAGTAAAGAGGCAGACTAATCTTAGTCTACACAGCTGCTGCTTATCTGCATGTAGTCTTATTACAGATAGTAGGTAATGGCATAATGATCGCTCTATTTTTCTCTGGACAGGGATAGATTTAGGCTAGGAACTCGGTAGGGCAATGGCAAGATCGATTACATGAAGGGTAATGGGTTACTTTTCTGCCACTGAATGGAGTTTCAGCTATTCTTCACATACTACTCAGGTCCCTGCTGGGATAACACTGAAAAGTAAACCGTCAAGCAATCCTCACTGCTGTAACATCAGAGGTCACAGAAGGGAAGTCAGAGAGACAAACCAAGATGTAGTGTACATAGGGGAACTTTAAGTAAAAATCTAAAAAGAAAGAACATCCAATTAAAAAATAATCTATGAAATAGTTGCATATTGCTTATTAATAATTTGATGGTTTTGTTCCATTTAAAATGAAGTGGACAACCCCTTTAAGAAATTACATTAGAGGAGCACTTGGCTGTGGGCCTAGTCTAGCCATGGACTCTAGGACACTCAAATAATGCTCAAATGATCAGACTGCCCATTGACTGTCTAGACGCCTTTAAAGGGAATCTATGGGTCATTATTTTACCAATTAAAACAACACACTGATCCATCTTCTTTTCTTCTTAGCCATTTTTATATTCTGATTGTAGTTTTTTTTATTTTGTTGCCTGTATATGATTATGGGGGCGGCCATCTTGCCTAAGGTGCTTTTAACAGCATTTAGAGAGATGTTTTACAGCAGCTACATGGACATAGGAACGTGTGAACAGGAGCAGACCCATTGACTTCTATAGGGAGGAGTGTTGTGGTCTTGCTCTGTGACCTGGGTATAAGTCTGTGTGCAGGGTGGGTGAGCTGTGACATCTACTATTGTGAATGCTGGTTCCTGTGTTATCTATATATTGGTGTTACATGTCAGTGTAATCCTATCTGTGATGAGGAGACTGCGGGGAAGTGATCTCTACAGAACAGGAGGTGTCAGTCGATATTGAATGGTGGATTCTGTGTTAACCTATGTTTAGGTGTTACCAGTTCAGTGATAATACTGCCATGTGATGAGGAGGCTGCGGGGGAAGTGATTCTACAGAACACGGAGGTAGTCAGTCTTTAGTGAAACGGTGGATGTGGAATATTTTATTGTTGTTAAATGTGGACCCCCAATTCAAATATGGCACTACATAAAAATATATACAAAGGCTATATACACTATTTTACCAAAGAAACATGGCCATATATTAGTTTAAGACCCCTTTGCTGTTCCAGTTGTTCCTTCCAACACATCCAAATTCTCTTTAAAAACCCACCTTTACTGGCCCACCATTGTAGTTACATTAATCACATTATTTACATATTTACAAATATTACATATATGCAACTTTCCATTATATACACATAACTTTTTTTTTTCCCTCCCTTCCCCCTTTTTGATCATGTAAACTTTATCTAATACCCTCTTACCTGTCCTGGATGTGGCCCCCAAGTTTTAGCACTGCCCCAAACTTATAGTTCAAAGTTTCATAGTCTTCCTGGAGTCTAACGGAGTCTCATCACAGTGCATTATCTGGGACAGGGACCAGACTCTTTCCATCCTCCCCACTTTATTATACCCCCTCCCAATGCCTTATCTATTCTACCACACTCTCTATTTATACATATATTTATTTTATTTTATTTTTATTTATTTTTTATGTATATATATATACATATATATATATATTTTTTTAAATACACACACACTTATATATACATACACATATACACACCTTTTTTTAAAAAAATTTTTATTCTAATTATGTACTAATAAACGTTATAGACTCTTACTTCCCTCCGAAGTATGGTTCGGTGTCTGTAGCTTTTTCCGACTTTGTCTCAAAAAAAAAGAAAACAAAAATTCCGTGTAACAGAAATCAGGCCCACCACACAGGAGGTGGAATCAGAAAGAATCAGGTTAACCCCAGAAGACTAACCCCTCCAAAGAGTGGCCCGCCTAGGGATGTCCCAACCTCGGAAAAACTCCACCGAGGCGTACCTTCACCATGTGTCCAGATGTGCCTACTCATTCTCCAAGAAGAGGGTTTTCTGACGCGTCGACACTAAACACGATGCGCACCATGGTGTGATACCTAACCACTGCACTAACTGATGAATAAGCGCACGGGTCCCTGTTACTTGGTTTTTGTTCATGCTCCATAGTCACTCAGCATGGAGTGGCTCGCCAACCTGGGGCCAACCTTAAAGAAGCACCCACCTTTTTGTAAACCTCTATATTGTCGGGGCAGTGAAGAAAGGAAATGCTCATGCTCTATAATGCACTTGCTGCACCCCTTCACAGGGACAACCCCTATCACTGGGTGCCTGAACTTCACATTACCACTTACATTATGCTTTCCATGAAGCAACAACAGGCCACTATCCCAAACCTTTAAAGGGATCCTGTCTGAAATTCAATTAACCGTTACCCCGCCTCAGATCCCGGCCTGGACAATCCTTGAGGGCCAATGTATCTGGAAATGGGTCGACAATACCCTTCATCCAGGAACTTCCTGGTAAGAGTTTGTTATCTCACCACATCCCCAGACCATCGTGCGGATGATTCTTCAGAATCAGCGGACATCATAAGCCGGAAATATCTGCGTGACCTGCAAGATTCTTCACTTGGACCCCAACTCCACATTCCTGGAAGTAAGGCAGAAACCATTCCCGCAGGAGAGACCACTCTCTGAGGAGGGCCTGCAGTCACATGCACGCTACATTGATCTTTAATAAAGGTGTTGTTAGGAACACCACGGGTTAAACCAAACTAATACCACTAGGTTCCTCGTGTGGTATGTCACCTCTCTCCTGATTAGGTTCATTCTGTTCCCCCTAAAACATCTGGAAGAAACCAGGACTGTAAACCGAAGGCCCAGAGAAACTAGTGCAAAAGGCACATAGCTGCGAGATAGTTGAATAACGGAAGCAGGAAAAGATTTGATCAGGCTAAATTCTCTCTCTAAAGGGTTAAAGACACAAACCCTTCACCAGTCCACCTTCGGAGCAACATTGTTTTAACCTGTCCTCACAATTTTTTTTCGAATAGTTAACCTGGCCGAAATCAATGCCTAAAATCTTTAATGTTTCCTCGGGGCGCAGGGAGGGTGTCGGAAGATAAATGTAGGGTTCCTTCTCCCAAACCAGAGAATCTTGCACTTATCCCGGTTGATCTGGACCCGGAAGCTTCCGATTGCTCCCTACATATGACTCACCCATCCCGCCTTCCTCTTTTGAAGAGACAAAGGACAGTGACATCCTCAGCATAGGCTATTACCCTCAGGGCAGGTGCTAATGCGCTGCGAGGCCATCCCTCACCCCCACCAGACGGTCCCACTATCTAGCCTCTTAAGAAGGGTCTAGGTCGACTGCAAAACGGCATTAGAGCAGAGGACATTAAAGGACAGCCCTGATGGTCACACAGATTCTCCCTGAAAAGTCGCTCGAGACCAACGATTCACCAATGGAAAAGTTTCAGCCCTTTCAGACAACATCTGTACACCCATTACACAAACTGCCGGGGCAGGCCATAGTTCAGAAGAGTGGACCAGAGGTCTCATGACAACCGATTCCCAAAAAAAAATAATAAAGGCTTTTTTTTTGCCTGATCCAAGGACAGCGTGGTTGAACCCTTCCAGTGACCCCTACCCCAGCTCCACGGCCTCCACCAGACCAATGGCTTGCTGCTAACGGCGCTGCGACCGGGAACAGAGCAGTGCTGAGCCGATGGAAAGGAGTTGTGCGGCCTGATTTTTATCAGCCTATTGTAAAAGCACTTTTTGCCAGAATCTTCCTGTCCACATTGAGCAGCGCTATGGGACGACAATTTCTCAATGCTGGACGGATCTTTACCTTTGACAGGATGATCAGGGATTGACCTCCTCATTGGTTTTGGCAAAGTGCCGGAGAGAGACACTCATTTAATTACCTCAGTCTAAGTGGGGAACCTAGGGTTTCCTTTAAGGTCTTGTAAAATTCCGATGTTAGGCCAATCGGGTTCCACGGGGTCTTCTTGAAGGCTAAGCTCTCAATCGCCCCTTCACTTAACTCTTCTCTGATCTCTCCTGTCAAGACAAATCAGGAGAGAGGCTCATTCCTGGTTCAGGGAATGGCCTCAGCAGGAAAGCCGAAGCATTTGTCCCGATCTAGTTCATCCTACCAAGAGATGTGACTAGAAGGACCTAACGATCTCCAGGATCTCTGATCTGGACCGTTTCAAAAGATCTTGTACTGTCTTTTAGGCCCGTCACCGATCTTACAACCTACTGGCATCCTGCCAGTTTTTTTAGGGGATCGTGCAGAGCGGTATTCTACCAAAAATCCTTCAAAACCAAGGTACGTGTATCTATCATATGAAATCTCTTGAGCAAGGATTTCACCTGGAGATCTACCTTGCGGCTACTCCAGTCACGAGACCACCCGATACTCGAGTTTCTCCTCAGACTCTGATACAGGCCTAGACGGTATGGTGTACACTGTTCAGACTCTAAGGCTCGAGGTCTTGCAGAGAACTTTGCAGTTCTCTTTTTGAATATTTCCACCACTCTGATTTGCTTCTACCTAGCCCAGTAATGTACCTGACTCTGAAGGAAGAGTCCTCGAAGGACTGTCTAATTTCCGTTTCTTCCAAGGGAGTGACGAATTCAGCTTCAATAACCTCTCCCCATGCGAGGGGTCACTGGAAAAATTCCAACGAAAATAAAAATCTACAGTGATAGGAGAAATCTACCCTCAGCCACCGACAAGGCGACGAGGACAGATTCCTTCCTTTAATTAAAACCTATCTTTCCTAGACCTTACCATAACTACCTTTATAGTTGTGAAACCCATGGCCGGGTTGTGCCTGATGTGGAATCCACCAGGCGAGCCTCACTAACTATTCTATTCAGCATGGCGCCTTCGTAGCCCACACTTCCGGAACCTCACCTATCTGAGGACCTCGAGACGGCATTTAAGTCTCCTCCGAAGATGACTTGCCTGTTCATAAAAGGAAAGGCTTTTCCTTCATAAAGAGACTTTTCCTATTCCATTGGGTTGTGGGCCCATAGATGTTGATTAATCTTAGTTCTTGTACTCATGACGACATATAAGATTCAGACACCTCCCCATTCGAGCTTGATCACACGTCTGCATTCAACTATGAGCGGTAAAAAGTACCGCCCACCCCGGTATATGGTAGGGCTGCAAGAGACCAATAGGTGGGATCGGCCTCCATTGCCCTTAGCTTTCCTTATGGCGACAAGTCTGTCTAGCCTGGTCTCTTGCAAGAACAAGATGTCAGCATCAACGCGGGCTGAGAAAATCAAAAGCCGCAAAATCTGCCATATCTGATTTTACGCTGGCAACATTAATACTGGCCAGCGTCAGCAGGGTTGGTGCCGCCATCATTGGTGATTGGGCTTGACAGCCGTCTTCTTACTTCTACCGCTCCCCTTCCCCTCCCCCTCTGAGGTCGGGGGATTCACCCTTTTTAGACTAACCGACATATCCATATTTACAATGTGTCGGACCCCTCCCTGGGGCACTGTTTCCTTCCCACCACTCAGTTGCCTGACTTCTTAACCCCTGGGTCTTTTAACTACACTTTGGGGATTTCTCAGGGGCAATACCCACACTCCCTTGAAGGTCTCTTGCCGGCCTTATTGTACATTAATCCTCTTCCTCATCCTTTTTTGTGGCAATGAGGCTGGGAGGCTACCGAGGACTCCGTACCTATTGGCGACCTCAATCAGAGGGGGGTTGCCGTGCCTTCCTTGGCCCGGTATCTGGCTTAGGGTTAGGGGAGTGGAGTGATCCCACTTTAGCGAGAGAGGGTGCCACTCTCTCTCTCCTTCTCCTTCCTTGCACTCCCGTTTCGTGAGCCGCTTTCCCTTTCAGCCACCATCACTCCCTTCTTCGCTCCCTGTGTGTAGGTGCGGCTGCCGGGTGAGGGCGGCTTCCTCATCCTCCTCCATCCTCCTGGTCTCTCCCCTTCCCACATCCTCTATGTCCACTTTCCTCGGCAGGTTCAAATACATTGGACGCGTCGGTTCTGGGTTATGGTCAGAGACCCCCGGCATGGGGTTCCAGGAGCACGCTTCCCTCTCTTTTGGGACATGCCTCCATGCGCCATATTTGTGCTGCCGTTTCCTCTTTCTTCATCATTAACCCCTTAGCTCCCTCGCCATTGTTGTTCCCTTCATATGTATCCTCTCCCACGTCCTCAGGCCTTTTGCTATAACCCCATTCCTGCGGGAGGTGGCGGTGTTGTTGGCGAAGGACGCAGAGGGGCGTGGCTAAAGGGGATGACCAAGTCAACCACACAGGTGGACAGAGAATCCTGTCACAGGATTGGGCCAGATGGCCTACTTTCCCCACATAGTCCACCCACAACTGCGCCTTGCAATGGGCACTAAAGTGTGTGGGGTCGCCACACCTGTGAAGAGCTTCGGCTGCCCCTGTGTTAAAAGGACAGGGTTTCTGTCTCTCTCCAAGGAAAGTGGAGGATGGGATGTGAGTGATGGTGTTACCTGCGTATCTCAGCTTGACCATGAAGGTCCAGGCCCCAGACCAGACACCGTGCTCGTCCCTGTTCTTAATTGGGAACTGAAACACTCTCTCCGTTAACTGACTTAGCCCCCTGGTCCATGATTGTCTACATATAGAGAGTGATTCGTTATGTGTTTAAAACGGTCATCTCTTACCGTTATTTTGGCGGGATATAGCTTGGGAACCGAATCCCCGCCACTCGGCGATGACTGTTTTGTGCCTCCATAGCGGGACCAGAAAAGTTCGAGTTCCCCTCGGCCAGATGAAGTCACGTTCATCTATAGGAGACCCTGTAGGATGTATCCAGGCAAAAGATGTTCCGGTACCTGAACTTCCATCCAAACAGGGCTCCACCACCTTAGATCGTATCGGGGGCTCGCGTTCTTTTGCCCTACCATCTGAGCTGGACGACCATTACGCCTGGATGCTCCTGCCGGTTGTAGGAGGTGGCCTGGCACTTTCTCCTCCTGTCCTTTGCTCTCGGAAGGCATGTAGAGCCCATGCCTCTCTATCCCAAAAGGACAACGGATTACTCCCTTCACCTCTTTGGTGACTGATTGGTCACCTCTCTTGAGGGCCTCCAGAGAAGCAGCGCATGATTCTTCCTCCACTCCCTGGCAACTGGTGGTGGTCCGGATAGGGACTACCTCCCGACCGCCTCGTTTTGTCGTAACTGTGACCCTTATCCTGTCCCTAAGGATGGCGCGGGCATATTGCAGCCGAGGGGGCAGGTGGCAGTACCCTCCCATAATACTTGTTACTTTGCCTTCATCATTCACTTTTGTCTCCATTTCTCTTTTTTCCTTCCTACCCGCAAAATTCTTCATCCTTAGAAGCCTAGTCTCTCGCAACTCATTTGCCCTTCCTTCACATTTATTCCTTATTATTCCGACATTTGTCCCCCAAAACTCCATCCTTTTCCCCACCACTTACTCCAACAAATTTGGTACCCCAAACCCTACTTCTTTCACCCTCCATTATTCAACCATTTGTTCCCCAACCCTCCGTTCATTTCATCTCACCATTCCATTCCACCATTTGCCCCTAATCACTTCATCATTTGCTTATTGCATGACCTTTTCATTTTTTCTCCCCCATGCCATTTTTCTCCAACATCTTTACTGCCTTTCTCTTCCACTAACTTTTCCTCCAAATTTCTTACTGACATTTCCATTGGCATTTGTATCCCCATTTTTCCTTTACACACTTTATTCTGGGACCTGCCTTGTTCCCCGGCTACCACCGTAGGGGAAGGCTTAGGCTATCGGGATTCAGTTACATTTATGGGGCCAGTTTACATTTATGGTCTACTACGGCGGGACCCCCAACTGACCCCTCTTTGAGTTCTCCTCCGGAACCACCTCTGGCATACTGTTTTCTCAGGAAAGGGTACAAACACCATCCAGAAATCTCACCGCCACCTTCTTCTAGCTTCTTCTATCCCCCTCCCTTTTTCAGGAAGGTCGTACCAAAGGAAAAGCTTTGAAGATTGAGGGAGACTCCATCTGCAGGATTTCCTCCATTAGTAACCCCCTGCTTCACCAGATTCGCTCATTCCTCCTCATGACACGCACCTCCTGCTGAGGGGGGATCGCGCTACTGTCACTGCTATGTCCCCTCTCACTCCGTCTCCATTTCTATTTCCTCTCATCCTCTTCCTCTTAATTCCTCTGAATTCCTTCTTTTGTCTCCCCCTAAAACTCTCCATCCCCCCCCGCCTTCCGCATACCCGTATTTTCTTTGAATATCCGCTATTGTCATATATTCTGAGTTCTCCTCATTTTCAGTTTTCTTGATCTGTCCCGTATTTTCCTCAGTTCTTTTGGTGAGGTCTATTTTCTTCTAGATGTTTGACATTTTTCTTATCCTGAATTTGTACAATCATCTATTTTTCTTTGAAATAAAAAGTTGTTCATTATTGCACTGTTCTTATTCCTTTAGGAAAAAGCTATTTTTAGACCGGCAACTGCAGGAGAGTCATTTGCCTTAATTTACCCCCAATTAGTAATTAGCGTCACCTGCTCCTTCACCTCGGGGGTTTTCAGGGTTACCGCACTGTAGTGACTTTTGTTCTTGGTCTGTCTCTGGGACCCCCCTTTATCTTTATTTTATATCCTTTGCTGGATCTTACTGGCATTTCGGTTGGTACTAGCTGATGGCTTCCACTCTTCTTGCTTGTCCACTGCTCGGCCACTGCTGCAGGTAGGGGAGAGCTCAGCAACTGCTCAATCCCTAGTATCCTGCACCTGGTCGCTTTACAGAAACCTCCGCTTTGATAACCAGGGTGCCGAGTCTCCGCCAAACACCCATCCAATCCCTTGCGGTCGCCTTAGCATTGCCGCCTCTGGATGCTCCTATATTGGTGGCTGCCACTGGATCTTGCGGACTCCCACCCACATCTTCCACTGGACCTTTACATGGCTGGAAACAGGGCTTGTTGGTGCTGGTACTGGTGCATGGCTTGCTAGTGCATGGGTGGCTGGTGCATGGTTGGCTCACACAGGCTGCTGGCTGGCTCACACAGGCTTTCCTTGCAGTCTCAGTAGCTATATTGAGAACAGGGGACACCTGGCTTTGTGCTCCTCTCCCATCCTCATGGCTGTCCAAATTCCCCTGGCTCTGTGCTCTCCTCCATCTCTTCATGTCAGGTCCCTCACTGTAGATCCTGTTGCTCTCCACTCTCCATTACTGCCTGTTATCTCCTCTGCTGGGGATCGTTTGGCATAAGCTGCTGGCTTCACTGACAGGGGGGGAAGTCCTCCTGCCAGGGTCTCTCTGATCCTGGACACATGTGCTGCCTGTGTCTGCTTCTTCAGCAGGGTGACTCACCTTCTTCACTCTGCTGGGGTGTTTGCAGAGTAAACATCACTCCCTTTGATCCTCTACCACTGTCAGCATCCACTATCTTCTGGCTGATTTCTGGAGATTTCTCAGCTATGGACACTCTCCCAGGGGCCTGCGGCTGCTTGTTATGTGCCTCATGGGTTTTTCTCCCCTATGGCAGAGCTGAGAGGGAGATAATGATCTGCAGGCCTGGAGCTGCTCAAACTGCCCATGCTCTCACTGCTGATTTCAGCGCTCCCCTCCTTCCAAAACCACAAGTGTGAAACTGCTGCTGTAGGGGAGGGACACACACTCTCTGCAGAACAGGAGGTGTCAGTCTATAGTGAATGGAGGATCCAGTGTTATCTATATATAGGTTTCACCTGTCAGTGTAATCCTGCGGAGACGTGATCTCTACAGAACAGTAGGAGTCAGTCTACAGTGAATGGTGGATCCTGTGTTATCTATATTTAGGTGTTACCTGTCGTGTAATTGCTGTGATGAGAGGAGTCTGCAGGGAAGGTGATCTCTACAGAACAGGAGGAACGTAGGATGTCAGTCTATTGTGACTGGTGGATTCCCTGTATTATCTATATTAGGAGTTACCTGTCAGTATAACCTGCCTGTGATGCGGAGACAGCAGGAATGATCTCTACAGGTACAGGAGGTGTCAGTTATAGTGAATGATGGACCCGTGTTAATCTATATATAGGTGTTACCTGTCAGATGTAATCTATCTGTGATGAGGAGACTGCGGGGCAAGTGATCTCTACAGAACAGGAAGGGGGTCAGTCTATAGTGACTGCTGGATCCTTTGTTCTCTATATATAGGTGTTACCTGTCAGTGTAAATCTGCCTGAGATGAAGAGGACAGCAGGGGATTAGTGATCTCTACAGAAAAGGAGGGGACAGTTATAGTGAATGGTGGATCCTGTGTTATCTATATATAGGTTGTTACCTGTCAGTGTTATCGTTGCCTGTGCTGATAATGATTGTAGGACTGCAGAGAAGTGAGTCTCTACAGAACAGGAGGGTTTCAGTCTACAGTGATGGTGGATCCTGTGTTATCTATATTAGGTGTTACTGTCAGTGTAATCCTGCCTGTGATGAGGAGTACTGACGGGGAAAATGATATCATACTGTACAGGAGTTGGTGTCAGCTATGGTGAATTGGTGGATCCTGTGTTATCTATATATAGGTGTTACCTGTTAGTGTTATCTGACTGTGATTGATGAGGACTGCAGAGAAGTGATTTCTTCTAAAGAACCAGAAGGTGTACAGTCAGTTAATGGTGTGGATCCTGTGTTATATATATATAGGTGTTAACTGTAAGTATAATCCTGCCCTGTGATTGAGGAGAATGCTAGGGAAGTGATCTCTACAGAACAGGAGGTGTCAGTCTATAGTTCAATGGTGGATCCTGTGTTATCTATATATAGGTGTTACCTGTTAGTGTATATACTGCCTGTGATGAGGAGACTGCGGGGAAGTAATCTCTACAGAACAGGAGGTGTCGGTCTATAGTGAATGGTGGATCCTGTGTTATCTATATCTAGGTGTCACCTGTCAGTGTAATCCTGCCTGAGCTGATAATGAGGAGACTGTTGAAAAGTTTTCTCCACAGAACAGAAATGGTCAGGTCAGCCCATTATTAGGCTTAGTGGCCAAAGAGAGAACTGCAGGATTTTATGATTTTATTTTTAGATAATGATACTGATATAAAAAAAAACCATAAAAAATTATTTAAAAAATGTGCTTAATATAAAAACGTGAGTTAAACAATGGGTTATTTTTGGATGACACCTCTCTTTAATCTTAGTAAAAATATTTTATTAAGTCAGACAGACAAGTAAGGACACTTCTTATACCGCCATACCATACCTTAGCACAAAGGAGGATGTCAAGGAAGTCCAGGTGCCTCTTCTTCTGGATCTTCTCCAGCTCTATATCTTCCTTAAGGGATTGTTTCCTCTCTTTAATCACTTTATCTGAATGACATACAAGAAAAAAAAATGGGAACACCACCGGGAAGTAATACCTGGGTTTGGTTCTCAGCAGTCCATTAATCATCTTGCATTTGACGCCCATTATCTATCATATCAGAGGGCGTCAGACTCACCCGTGTGCTCGTGCGCTGTCCTCAATGCTCTCCGGAAACGAAATCCATGAGGGCTCAGGTAAAAAATCAGATCGTTGTGATAGGGAAGAAAGACAAATCTGAAGTCCACCACATAGGAGAGGTCATAGACAGCCTTGATGTAAGCACTCTCGCTGCGAGACAGAACAGAAGAGGAGTCCAGACTGATACAATTGAGGTTTCTCTGAGAGGTTGCCCAAATACTTTTCTTTTTAGAAGGATTCAATTCTCACCCCTTAGTAGTGGATCAAATGAGCAAATCAATCTGTAAGTTTTCTATAATGTATCAGTCTGGATTCTGTTTTCTAAACAGCCTGGATTCCGGATTGATACATTGTAGCAAACTTAATGGAACATTGCCAAGATTAGATATAACCGTATCCATGTCTCAGCTTGTAACAGGACTTTGCAGCCTCTGAATGTAAACCAGAGTGTTCTCATTCACTGACAGCAAACACATATCTTGAAAATGGTGTGAAATTTAAAGACAATGCATAGCGGAAAGTGAAATATTTCATTTAAAGATTTATTAACCTGAAACTTGAAATATCTGGAATTCTAAGGTTTCCTAACAAGTTCCACAAATATTCTCTGCACAACATGATGTTATACATCAGGGGTGTCAAACAGCCCTCCAGCTGTTGGGAAACTACAACTCCCATCATGCCTACTGTTAGAGATTATATAAATGCATCATGGGAGTTGTAGTTTCCCAACAGCTGGAGGGCCACAGTTTGACACGTGTGTTATACATTAAAGGGGTTTTGCCAAGAAGGGAGTTCCTCACCTAACAGGCTGATACTTCCTTCTTGAGGTTTGAAAAAAGGGGCGTTGTGTTTCTGTATTTAAAAAAACAAGTACCTCCTCTGTGATGTCATCACTCCACCTCCCATACAGGCTCCTGGGATTCAGTCTCTGTAGTAGAGTAAACATTGTTTGGCTAATCCACAGGGGAGAACTGTATTGTGCAGGCAGCGTTCTTTCATTTTTTCACAAACTGATGCAGGGGGTGGGAGGAGGGTGAGCAGGGAGCGTCTGCATGTTTACTCAGATAATTACATTACATCCAGTGGATTCTCTATACAAAAGACACAGGATCTTTTCTCCCCAGTCCCTTTAAAGCTCGTTCATGTTCCCTGCCATCAGATAAGAAGTACAAACACAAGCTTGGCCAGATCAGCTCCTGTCAGCTCCTGGTCGTGTCTAATGTAAACTGTCAGGAAACCAAGGGCATGTAAGTCAGGCTGTAGTTCTCACAGGCTTCACTTTTTATAATGACAAATATTTAGAAAAGTGATTAAATAGCCATTTTGGAGGATCCCACGTCAACATTAGATCGTGGCAAAACCCCTTTAAATGGGTTTTCTCACCATGCTGTTTTAAAGAGTCACAGCTAGCTTCAGGCTCACACTTCCTGTTCAGGCTGAGGGCAATTCTACAGCTTCAGATTCACACTTCCTGTTCAGGCTGTGGGTGTTTCTACAGCTTCAGGATTCCACTTCCTGTTCAGGTTGTGGCCGGTTCTACAGCCTCAGGCTCCCACCTCCTGGTCAGGTTGTGAATGGTTCTACAGCAGTGATTGACATATCGTCTCTGCTATTCCTAGCTGATCCAGTTACTGTGACATGAGCGCCAGAGGTTTGTGAACTGTAGTGCACAAGACTACAGAGCTCTAAAGGGTTAAAGCTTTTCAGTGAGTAATATAAATACATTACTTGCTAAGAAGATTAGGACCCAGAGCAGGGAGTGAATTCAGGGGCGTCGCTAGCTAGTTTTGTTCGGGGCACAAGCCCCGGACAAGACAGCCTGTGCCCCGAGTCTCAGAGCGCCGACGATCTATTGAACTGTGTGTGCGTCCTCCGCACAGACAGCTCGGGATGGCTGCTAAGTGCAGGCAGGGAGGGAGGGAGGCGACTGCAGGAGGTGACGGGGCTGAGGAGGGAGGAGGGGTGCAGGCTGCTCACACACACAGCACAGGAAGTGCAGCAGCCACAGTCCGGCCGGGAGACGCTCCGCCCCCTGCTGTGGTCTCCCAGGTCCATCTCCTGCCCATCCTGGAGCTCTCCAGTGAGTGAGTCGCCTCACTGTGAACTGAAGGTATGTGTGCATGTGTCTGTGTGTTCATGTCTTTGTATATGTGGATGTACTGTATATATGTGTGCTCATTGTGTGGGGTATACAGGGGGTGGTTGGGGTATACAGGGGGTGTGTGGGGTATACAGGGGTGTGTGGGGTATACAGGGGGTGTGTGAGGTATACAGGAGGTGTGTGGGGTATACAGGAGATGTGTGGGGGTATACAGGAGATGTGTGGGGGTATACAGGAGGTGTGTGGGGTATACAGGGGGTGTGTGGGGTATACAGGGGGTGTGTGAGGTATACAGGAGGTGTGTGGCATATACAGGGGGTGTGTGGGGTATACAGGGGGGTGTGTGGGGGGTATACAGGGGGTGTGTGGGGTATACAGGAGGTGTGTGTGGGGTATACAGGAGGTGTGTGGGGTATACAGGAGGTGTGTGTGGGGTATACAGAGGGTGTGTGGGGTATACAGGAGGTGTGTGTGGGGTATACAGGAGGTGTGTGTGGGGTATACAGGGGGTGTGTGGGGTATACAGGAGGTGTGTGTGGGGTATACAGGAGGTGTGTGTGGGGTATACAGGAGGTGTGTGGGGGGTATACAGGAGGTGTGTGAGGTATACAGGAGGTGTGTGGGGGTATACAGGAGGTGTGTGGGGTATACAGGAGGTGTGTGTGGGGTATACAGGAGGTGTGTGGATAGTATACAGGGGGTGTGTCGGGGGTATACAGGGGGTGTGTGGGGGGTATACAGGAGGTGTGTGGGGGTATACAGGAGGTGTGTGGGGTATACAGGAAGTGTGTGGGGGTATACTGAAGGTGTGTGGGGGTATACAGGAGGTGTGTGGGGTTATACAGACGGTGTGTGGGGTATACAGGATGTGTGTGTGGGGTATACAGGAGGTGTGTGGGGTATACAGGAGGTGTGTGTGGGGTATAAAGGGGGTGTGTGGGATTATATACAGGAGGTGTGTGGGATTATATACAGGGGTGTGTGGGATTATATACAGGGAGTGTGTGGGATTATATACAGGGAGTGTGTGGGATTATATACAGGGGGTGTGTGGGATTATTTACAGGGGGTGTGTGGGATTGTATACAGGGGGTGTGTGGGATATACAGGAGGTGTGTGGGATTACATACAGGGGGTGTGTGGGATTATATACAGGAGGTGTGTGGGATTATATACAAGGGGTGTGTGTGGGATTATATACAGGGAGTGTGTGTGGGATTATATACAAGGGGTGTGTGTGGAATTATATACAGGGGGTGTGTGTGGGATTATATACAGGGGGTGTGTGTGGGATTATATACAGGAGGTGTGTGGGATTATATACAGGGGGTGTGTGGGGTATACAGGGGGTGTGTGGGATTATATACAGGGGGTGTGTGTGGGGTATACAGGAGGTGTGTGGGATTATATACAGGGGGTGTGTGGGTATAAAGGGGGGTGTGTGTGGGATTATATACAGGGGGTGTGTGTGGGATTATATACAGGGGAGGGTGGGATTATATACAGGGGTGTGGGATTATATTTCAGGGGAGGGTTGGGTTTAATACAGGGGGAGTGTGGGATAATATACAGGGGGTGTGTGGGGGATATATACAGGAGGATATTTCTTACATACACATATCCACAATATCACCTCATTTCACATCACTAAAACATAATCCTGCCTAGTGTGCCCCTCAGGCTATGTCCACACTGCATTGGACAAAAAAAAAATCTGAAAAATGGCCGGTTTTTTTCCCCTGATGCAGGACCCCAGCGGCTTTTTGTAGGCTTTGTTGCAAAAAAAAACGGTCGCTTTCTCGTTTTCCTGACATCACCCATATAATAGTATTGTGTTTGGGGAAAAAGGCAAAAAAAACGAGAAGCGGCGGGGGATTTACACACCCCCCACTTTTTGACACGGGGGAAGAGATCAACAGGTCACTTTTCGCGGCACCGATAGGGGAGGTGAATGGAGGGCATTTTTCCCCCCCCCCCCCCCCTGGGGTTTTGGGAAAATTTCGGCTGAAGAGTTATTTCCCAAAAACACAAAGCGTACTGCCCTAAGGGAATTTTTCACACAGCGCAGGGTGGAAAGGGCCCTGTGCGCACCGTTTCGCCTGCTTTTGGAAGTATCCCGCTGTCCATTTAAAAAATTTTTTCTAGCGCCCGGCCCCCCTCCCATCCATTTTTACTTTTCCCCCCCCAAAAAGCCCTGTAAATTTTTTTTTTTGGCAGGTTTTGTGTGCTGGGAAAAACAGCAGCAAAATCCTAGCCCTCCCGCAAAATAAAATTTTCCCGTATTTTTTGCGGCGCATTTTTGGGTGAATTACGCACAGTTATGCCCCAAAAAATACAATGTGAAATGTTCAAAACTCGTAACCAGGCCCCCTTTAACTTCAGGGGCGTAATTGTGTTTTCAATCCCCCCCACAAAACGGGCCCGACCATTATGGTTTTTTCATTTTGTAGCAATCATACAGAGCCTATGACGCACGGGGCCTAGTTTTTCCTCTAAAAAATACATCTGTATTTTCATTTTGAAAAAATGCCGTGTAAACCCCCGGGCCCTCCTGGCAAAAAAAAAAACGTAAGGGGCCCAGGCCCCAGATGTTTTGGGACCCTAGCAACGCCCCTGAGTGACTTCACCATCCCGAAAATTTTCTGCACCCCTGTAAGAGCGGGAGAGATTGGGCGGTTTTTTAAGGGGAGTTTTGTGTCCACAAGCATTAGGTAAGATCTGCTCCTAACTCTGAAATGAAGCAAAATCATGATGGCAATGTATTTGGTAATAGTCTTTATTAAAATTTGCCTATACGTTTAAAGTCAATCAAAGAAATGAGAAAACCTCATTAAGAAATGGACAGAACAGACATCGGGACTGTTATGGGTTCCCTGAAATTGAGATACCACCCGGTCTTTGATTTGTTTTGGCATTCTCAAAATTTTTCATACCCTTTTGTTTTGGCCCAGGACCCTCCCAGAATGACATAGTCAGGTATTACACACCAGGAAACTATAGCAGATAAGTGGGTTAATTTTTCCTTTTTAAAATTACCTGCCCATCGGGCCCAATGCCTTTTTGGGAGTGAAGGCGCATTTCATATGGTGTCCAGGGTCATGGGCTTTACTGATGGAAAAGCTCCACTGGGGTTTTATCTGGGGGTTTGACGTTCCCCTTTGTTTTCCCAAAAAAAATTTAGATGGTAACAAGAGAATAACTTGCATAACTGAAGACTATGGGGAAAGTTATTAACTCCTAATCGACAATCGCCATATATCTACAGCAAGGCATCAGTAACAGAGCATAGGCTGCAAACCCCCAAACCCAAAGCAGCAGGGAACAGTTTTTTTATTTACCAAGGGAAATCATCAGCGGGCCCAAATTTTTTTCTGTTGCCTTTCCTCCATTCCTGCAAGATCACAGGGTGGTGGCCGGTTGTCTTGGTGGCCAGGGGCCCAATGACGGACTCCACGGCAACCATCTAACTTCTCCTTTTACACTCTGCCATAGGAAAGCCATTGTTGTACAAATGTTTGCTATTTATTACTAAAAGCAAATTTGTTTAAAAAAGTGACCACTTCCCCCCGGGGTTTAAGTTAAGGGGGTACAAGTACAAGCAAAAAAATATATAGAAAAACCCTGCAGCAACATGGCAGGTTTTTTGGTTACCGCACTTTTTGTCTCCCAAAAAAAAATAATAAAAAATGGGTTAAAAATTGGGGATATGTTTCCCCAAAAAAAGGTGCCCCAAAAAACCTTTACCCGTAAAAATAAGCCCCCACTCCAGTCTTTTAAAAAATGCAAAAAAAAGGGTTCCCCAGCCCAAAGTTTTAAAAAAAAACCCCCAATTTTTTTTTAAAAGTTTCTAAAAATTTACAAAAAATCAAAAAATCTTTTTCACCCAAAATTTTTAAAAGGTCTTTCAAGAAAAAAAAAAGGGCATTTGTTTCCCCCAAAAATAAATTTTGAAATCAAAACCCCCACAAAAGTGGCACAATTTTTTCCCTTTTTTTTCCCATTTCCCCCACCCCCCAAAATTTTTCTTTTTTCCCGCACATTAAAGTTTGGGACAGTAAAAACACCAGGGAAAGGGCATCGTATGCAAAAAAGAAGCCCTCATAGGTCTATACAAACAGAAACAGAAAGTTGTGGTTGTGGCTGAAGCATAGAATTGCTTTTCTGACCCAAAAAACCCACCAAAATAAAATTTTTTTGGGCGAAGGGTTTTCGACATGTCATTCTTTTCGGGGTTTTTTCCCCATCTTGGGAATTTGATGGTGTAGTAACAGGATATTTCAACAAATCTGATTTGCCGCGGTTTTCCCCTTCTGGGACCCGCACGTAAAGTCGAGAAAAACACCTGAAATTTTTGGGGCTCAGAAAGGAGATCGGTCACACTTGCGCAAGATTTCCCTTTTTGTTCTAAAAGAGATTGAATGCATATGAAAAACAGCGCTCCCCCGTATAGGGGAACTCCCAAGAACAGAAGGAAACACAAGGGAATTCCCTGTATAGGGAAAATCCCATAGAACAAAGGAGAAACCCGCGCTCCCCCGTACTTCCCAACTCCCATAGAGGAGAATGGGGAACACAGCGCTTCCCCTGTACTGGGAACTCCCCTAGAAAAAGAATGGAGAAAACCCACTTCCCTTACTGGTAACTCCCATAGAACAGAATGGAGAGTGCTCCCTTTTACTGGGAACTTCAATAGAACAGATTGGGAATACAGTGCTCCCCTTTTACTGGAACCCCCATAGAACGAATGGAGAACACAGCGCTCCCCTGTACATGGGAACTCCCCATAGAACAGAATGGAGAAGTGTCCCTTGTACTGGAACTTCAATAGAACAGAATGGAGAACACAGCCCTTCCCTGTATAGGAACTCCCATAGAACAGAATGGAAAAACACAGCGTTTCCCCCTGTACTTCGAAATCCCAAGAGGAGAATGGAGAACAAAAGCGCTCCCCTGTACTGGAACTCCCACAGCACAGAATGGAGAACACAGCGCTCCCCTGTTCTGGGAACTCCCATAGAACAGAATGGAGAACACGCGCTCCCCTGTACTGGGAACTCCCATAGAGGAGAATGGAGAACACAGCTCTTCCCTGTACTCAGAGTTCTCATAGAACAGAATGGAGAACACAGTGCTCCCCTGTATTGGGAACTCCCATAGAGGAGAATGGAGAACACAGCACTTCCCTCTACTGGTAACTCCCATAGAACAGAATGGAGAAGTGCTCCCTTGTACTGGGAACTTCAATAGAACAGAATGGAGAACACAGTGCTCCCCTGTACTGGGAACCCCCATAGAACAGAATGGAGAACACAGCGCTCCCCTGAACTGGGACCTCTTAGAAACAGAATGGAGAACACAGTGCTCCCCTGTACTGGCAACTCCATAGAACGAATGGAGAAAAACCGACTTCCCTCTACTGGAAACTCCATAGAACAAAGGAGAAGTGCTCCCTTGTACTGGGAACTTCTTAGAACAAAATGGAGAACACAGTGCTCCCCTGTACTGTGAACTCCGATAGAACAGAATGGAGAGTCATACACAATCGTAACTGGATCTCCATTCTGAGCTGAGTCAGTTCCCAAGATAAGTGCGGGTCCTAGAGGTGTTACCTGCACCTATGAGACTATCAATAAATTACCAAAGTGCTTGGTAGGAACACACCTTTAAGAAATTGCTCCAATGTTCACTGAACTTTTCCAGACTCTTTAATGGTTACTTGTGTAATTACCAGCATGACATTGACGCAGTGGACATCAGCTTGACATACGGCTTCAGGACGTCATAGTGGAATCCCGGGGTGAGCAGCCGGCGGTGCTGGAACCACTTCTGTCCTGGGCAGCACCAATAGCCCCTTACCTATGTAATGTAAATGTTATAAATGATCCTCATTGGGATTAAGTCTGTATATTCATCTTAACAGAGCCCCTTACCACCTAGTGTCTCTCCTTACCCCAACAGAGCCCCTTACCACCTAGTGTCCCTCCTTACCCCAACAGAGCCCCTTACCACCTAGTGTCTCTCCTTACCCCAACAGACTCCCTTACCACCTAGTGTCCCTCCTTACCCCAACAGAGCCCCTTACCACCTAGTGTCTCTCCTTACCCCAACAGACTCCCTTACCACCTAGTGTCTCTCCTTACCCCAACAGAGCCCCTTACCACCTAGTGTCCCTCCTTACCCCAACAGACTCCCTTACCACTTAGTATCTCTCTTTACCCCAACAGACTCCCTTACCACCTAGTATCTCTCTTTACCCCAACAGAATCCCTTACCACCTAGTGTCTCTCCACAACCCCAACAGAGCCCCCTACCACCTAGTGTCTCTCCTTACCCCAACAGACTCCCTTACCACTTAGTATCTCTCTTTACCCCAACAGACTCCCTTACCACCTAGTATCTCTCTTTACCCCAACAGAGCCCCTTACCAACTAGTGTCCCTCCTTACCCCAACAGAGCCCCTTACCACCTAGTGTCTCTCCATAACCCCAACAAACTCCCTTACCACCTAGTATCTCTCTTTACCCCAACAGAGTCCGTTACCACCTAGTGTCCCTCCTTACGCCAACAGACTCCCTTACCACCTAGTGTCCCTCCTTACCCCAACAGACTCCCTTATCACCTAGTGTCCCTCCTTACCCCAACAGACTCCCTTACCACTTCGTGTCCCTCCTTACCCCAACAGACTCCCTTACCACCTAGTGTCTCTCCTTACCCCAACAGACTCCCTTACCACCTAGTGTCTCTCCTTACCCCAACAGACTCCCTTACAACCTAGTTTCCCTCCTTACCCCAACAGACTCCCTTACCACCTAGTCTCTCTTTACCCCAATAGAGCCCCTTACCCCCTAGTGTCCCTCCTTACCCCAACAGAGCCCCTTATCACCTAGTGTCCCTCCTTACCCCAACAGACTCCCTTACCACTTAGTGTCTCTCCTTACCCCAACAGACTCCCTTACCACCTAGTGTCTCTCCTTACCCCAACAGACTCCCTTACCACTTAGTGTCTCTCCTTACCCCAACAGACTCCCTTACCACCTAGTGTCCCTCCTTACCCCAACAGAGCCCCTTACCACCTAGTGTCCCTCCTTACCCCAACAGACTCCCTTACCAT
Organism: Phyllomedusa bahiana; assembly: GCA_025379985.1. Taxonomy (NCBI): domain Eukaryota; kingdom Metazoa; phylum Chordata; class Amphibia; order Anura; family Hylidae; genus Phyllomedusa; species Phyllomedusa bahiana. The sequence goes on from JAODAL010016855.1 coordinate 45,077, forward strand.
CTAGTGTCTCTCCTTACCCCAACATACTCCCTTACCACTTAGTGTCTCTCCTTACCCCAACATAGACCCTTACCACCTAGTGTCCCTTCTTACCCCAACAGAGCCCCTTACCACCTAGTGTCCCTCCTTACCCCAACAGAGCCCCTTACCACCTAGTGTCTCTCCTTACCCCAACAGAGCCCCTTACCACCTAGTGTCTCTCCTTACCCCAAAAAGAGTCCCTTACCACCCAGTGTCTCTCCACAACCCCAACAGACTCCCTTACCACTTAGAGTTCATCCTTATCCCAATAGACTCCCTTACCACTTAGAGTTCATCCTTACCCCAACAGACTCCCTTACCACCTAGTGTCCCTCCTTACCCCAAAAGAGTCCCTTACCACCTAGTGTCTCTCCACAACCCCAGCAGACTTCCTCACCACTTAGAGTTCATCCTTACCCCAACAGACTCCCTTACCACCTAGTGTCTCTCCTTACCCCAACAGAGTCCCTTACCATCTAGTGTCTCTCCTTACCCCAACAGAGACCCTTACCACCTAGTGTCTCTCCTTACCCCAACAGACTCCCTTACCACCTAGTGTCTCTCCATAACCCCAACAGACTCCCTTACCACCTAGTGTCTCTCCATAACCCCAACAGACTCCCTTACCACCTAGTGTCCCTCCTTACCCCAACAGACTCCCTTACCACTTAGAGTTCATCCTTACCCCCAACAGAGCTCCTTACCATTTATTGTCTCCCCCTTACAGAGCCCCTTACCATCTACTGTTGAGTTTTCCCCTTACCCTAACAGAGCCCCTTACCACTAAGTGTCTCTCCTTTTCCCCCATGAGAGCCTCTTACCATCAAGTGTCTCCCCCTTACCCTAACAGAGCTCCTTAGCACCTAGTGTCTCCCCCGTACCCTAACAGAGCTCCTTAGCACCTAGTGTCTCCCCTTTTTTCCCAACAGAGCCCCTTCCTATCTATTATCTCCCTCCTGCCAAGTTACTTTTTCCCATGTTTCTCTCTGTTCTCTCCCCCACCCTCCCAATAAAAGTCCAACCACCTACTGTCTCCCTATTGCCTCCAAAAGAGCCTCTTCCCATCTTCTATCTGCCTCTTACCCTTCCACAGAACACCTGCCTGGTTGATTCTCCCAATACTAACCTTCCATTCTCATTTGACCTTGTACTCCCCCATAGAGCCCTCCATCTAATGACTCCCTTTGCCCCCCCAACCCTACACAGCCACTTCCAGGGTGCCCCATTTTATGCCTCCCACCTCCTAATCACCCAAGAGACCCCTACCACGTTGTGTCCCCTTCAACCGGCCCCCACAGGCTCTACCACCTCCACTTCCCTTCCCTGTCATAGAATCCCCAAGGGCCCAGACTCCATAGCTCTGTGGGGCCCACCAAATCTTGATGGCAGCCTTGAGCACTAATTCCTCCCTGCATGCAGATTCTGTATAGTGTAGGCTCACATATGAGAATAGCCAGGTAAGGCACTTGTCTGAACAGAACAGTCCATGGACAGACTCCTCGTCATGGTAATCAAACAGTAACTAGAAATAGGGTATGTGGGGCCCCCATTCTCCTGATCATAGTGGTCCTAACAGTCATACCTCCAGCGATCATACATTTATCATCTATCCTGCGGATGGTTGGTAAATGTTTTTGTGGTAATACCCTTTTACATTGACATAGCACAACAAAAGGCATCACATTGATGCCCATAGCCATAAAGAGTTATCTGATGACATCATAACCAATCATCTACAGCCACGTGTAGTGTAATATATTGTACAAAACAACTTACCAATCCATGGAGTAATAAAGTAGTAGCCAAAAATTATCATTTGGTAGGGTAGAAGAGGATATAACAACTTTGATTATTTTAAATGCAAGGGAGATAAACTTTAATTGTTTGAGATGTTCCACTACTGGACAGTGTGACATAGAAAACTTTAATGCTGGGTTCACACGGCTTATTTGCGGGGCGTAATTACGCCCCGCAATTACGCCGTGAGGAAGGGGCGGGAGCGGGGGACTGGCACCTCGCCGGCCCATAGACGATTATCATTACTAGCGGCGCGTATACGCCGCTAGAAAATAACATGTCACTTATCTCCCCCCGCGGCGGATTCGCTGAGCAATGAGAGGAGACGTAATCCATAGTTCTCTATGAGAACTGTGGACTACTGTAATGACTGGGACATATGCCACCCGTAATTCGCACAGTACGGCGCGTAATTACGGACTGAAATACGTCCCATTTTAAGCCGTGTGAACATAGCCTAAAGGAGTTTTCCAGTCAAAAGAATTTATTGCTTCCATACTTGGACCCTCACTGATTGTTAGAAAGGGAGACCCGAAGTCCATTCCTTCCAACATGGTGGCACCAAGGAGGAGTTTGAATGGAGTTGTGGTCAAGCATGTGCCCTGCCACTCCATTCAAAGTCTACAGCAGAGCAAGCTCTCTTCTCATTGGGGATCCCAACAGTCATACCCAAATAATGAAGTGTTTATCTTTCCAATGGATTCCTATGGATTTTTTTGGAACACCCCATTAACTAGCGGAAATTAAAAGGGGTTTTCCAGGTATTTTTCATAAATACAAGATAAAATAAATCTATATTGACCTCTTTACTCACCATCGATTCATCCCTGATGGTCTGGGCTGTCTCTGTGGCTTGTGTTTACTTCCGTGTGGTCAGCTGGTGGTTGCTACAGTCACTCTTTGGGTTGACGTCAAGGCAATGACGAAAGTCCACTGCAGTCAATAAATGACCACAGCAACCACAAGCCAACCGCCCAGAGTCAGAAGTAAACAGAATTATTTTAGAGAAAGCCAAGAACACCGACAGCCCAGACCATCCAAAGCATAGACCACCGACAGCCCAGACCATCCACAGCCCAGACAATCCAAAGCCCAGACCATTCACAGCCCAGACCATCCACAGCCCGACCATTGCCAGTCCAGACCATCGCCAGTCCAGACCATCACCAGTCCAGACCACCACCAGCCCAGACCATTGCCAGCCCAGACCACCACCAGCCAGACCATCACCAGCCCAGACCATCCAAAGCATAGAAAACCGACAGCCCAGACCATCCACAGCCCAGAGCACTGAAAGCCTGGAATACCGACAGCCCAGCCCAAAGAAAGCCCAGACCACCAACAGCCCAGACCATCCACTACCCAGACCACAGATAGGCCAGACCACCAAAAGCCAGGCCACCAGCAGCCCAGACCATCAACAGCCTAGACTATCCACAGCCCAGACTACCCCAGCCCAGCCCATCCACAGTCCAGAACATCCACAGCCCAGACAACCACCAACCCAGACCATCCACAGCTCAGACCACCGCCGGCCCAGACCACAGAAAGCCCAGACCACCGCCAGCCCAGACTATCCACAGCCCAGATCACCATCAGCTCAGACCATCAACAGCCAGGCCACCGGCAGCCCAGACCACCAACAGCCCGGACCATTCAAAGCATAGACCACTGCCAGCCCAGACCTCCGCCAGCCCAGACCACCACCAGCCCAGACCACCACTAGCCTAGACCAACCACAGCCCAGACCACCCGCAGCCCAGACCACCCATGGCCCAGACCACCGTCAGCCCAGACCACCATCAGCCCAGACCACCGTCAGCCCCGACCATGACAGCTCAGACTATCCGCAGCCCAGACCATCCGCAGCCCAGACCATGACAGCTCCGACTATCCGCAGCCCAGACCATCCGCAGCCCTCCGCACTGACCTCCCTGACCACCAACCACCCAGTCCACCATCAGCCCAGACCACCGCCAGCCCAGTAATGGAATGACGGTGAGAATATAGTTCAATATAGATTTTATTAATTTTATATTATATTTATTTCTAAAAAAAAAAAAGACATTGTATGAGATATGATCTTTGGCAGCATACCTCCATCCACATATAGTCTTCTTGTGTCATCCACGCGGTGTCAGTATTTCCTAGTGTCCCTATCTGAGGCTTGTCTATAATCAGTAAGTCTCAGTCTGTTTCTAGATGGGGCACAGACCTCTCAACTGGCTACTAGGGAAATTGCCTGCATCTGGGAGAGGAGCAGTCTCGGCCATCAATTTAAATGGGGCACAGACCTCTCTTTCTCTTCGTTATCTCCTCTCTGACAGCTTCCACTAATTAACTTTTCCACCTGATTTTCCCGGGTACCCTCTCTCCCTGCACTTCCTCGCAGTTCTCTTTTGCCACCGACTATCTACTAGGGAAATTACCGGCATCTGGGAAAGGAGCAGTCTTGGCCATCACATTAAATGAGGCACAGACCTCACTGTCCAATAGTTATCTCCATTCTGACAGCTTCCACTATCTATCACTTCACCCTGATTTTCCAGGGCTCCTTCTCTTCCTGCACTTCCTCCCAGGGCTCTGGTGCCACTTACTGGCTACTAGGAAAATTGCCGGCATCTGGGAGAGGAGCAGTCTTAGCCATCACATTAAAGGTGAGGTAATTAAATGTTTGACCAAATGTAGCAGACTTATCTTTAAGTTGATAATTTTGCAAGGCCCATAAAGGAAGAGATAGATATCCAAATGATAAAAAAAAAGTTCCCCGCCCTATAATATAGGTAAAAAAATACCCATCTGTTATTTGCTGCTTAGGTTATCTTGGCCCTGGTCACTATAAATATCTAAAAGTATCCTAAACTCCACCTTCAGATTCATTCACCCAAGAGAACGGCAGCCCTCACCTTGTCTGGACAGGATGGCCTTGGCATAATCTGGATGGCATATAGTCAGCGATGCAAAGAAATTTCCCAGCCACAGCGGGTAGGCATACGGGTATTGTTCAGCATAACCAGCGATAATGTCCATGTCCTTTCCGTCCCCATGGAACTAAACATAAAATAAAGTTAAGATTAAATTAAAATCTCAAATCAGTAAACAATACAAAGAATCCAAGATTATTAAAATTGGTTCGAAAAAAAGCATTGCACCTTCTATGGGCTTAGTCTGTCATTGCAGCTCAGCCTTATCTGGTTGAGCCAGGGATGTATCTAAAGGTTTCAAGATGGAGCATCAACAAGCCACCCTGCCTTGGCCAACAATAAGGTCAAAGCATCACTAGAGATGGAGACTGAAGATGATGTGCTGGAGGTAGTAATACTGGAGAAGTTCTGCTCCTCCATACACTACTGTTACCTGGATACCAGGGTCACATGACCTGTGTGGTGGTCACATGATAAGACGCTGCTGGAGGTGGTAATACTGGAGAATTTCTGTTCCTCCATACACTACTGTTACCTGGATACCAGGGTCACATGACCTGGGTGGTGGTCACATGACCTGTGTGGTGATCACATGCTAAGATGTTGCTGGACGTAGTAATACTGGAGAAGTTCTGCTCCTCCTTACACTACTATTACCTGGATACCAGGGTCACATGACCTGTGTGGTGGTCACATGATAAGACACTGCTGGAGGCAGTAATACTGGAGAAGTTCTGCTCCTCCATACACTACTGTTACCTGGATACCAGGGTCACATGGCCTGTGTGGTGGTCACATGACTTGTGTGGTGGTCACATGATAAGATGCTGCTGGAGGTGGTAATACTGGAGAAGTTCATCTCCTCCATACACAACTATTACTTGGATGCCAGGGTCACATGACCTGTGTGGTGGTCACATGACCTGTGTGGTGGTCACATGAAAAGACGCTGCTGTAGGTGGTAATACTGGAGAAGTTCTGTCCCTCCATACACTACCGTTACCTGCATATCAGGGTTACATGACCTATCTGGTGGTCACATGACCTGTGTGGTGATCACATGATAAGACGCTGCTGGAGGTGGTAATACTGGAGAAGTTCTGTTCCTCCATACACTACTATTACCTCGACACCAGGGTCACATGACCTGTGTGGGGTCACATGATAAGACGCTGCTGTCGGTAGTAATACTGGAGAAGTTCTGCTCCTCCATACACTACTGTTACCTGGATACCAGGGTCACATGAGCTGTGTGGTGGTCACATGATAAGATGCTGCTGGAGGTGGTAATACTGGAGAAGTTCTGCTCCTCCATACACTACTGTTACCTGGAAACCAGGGTCACATGACCTGTGTGGTGGTCACATGACCTGTGTGGTGGTCACATGATAAGGCGCTGCTGGAGGTGGTAATACTGAAGAAGTTCTGCTTCTCCATACACTACTGATACCTAGAAACCAGGGTCACATGACCTGTGGGGTGATAACAGGATAAGATGCTGCTGGAGGTAGTAATACTGGAGATGTTCTGCGCCTCTTTACACTTCTGTTACCTGGATACGTGGGTCACATGACCTGTGTGGTGGTCACATGATAAGATGCTGCTGGAGGTGGTAATACTGGAGAAGTTCTGCTCCTCCATACACTACTGTTACCTGGATACCAGGGTCACATGACCTGTGTGGTGGTCACATGACCTGTGTGGTGGTCACATGATAAGACGCTGCTGGAGGTGATAATACTGGAGAAGTTCTGCTCCTCCATACACTACTGTTACCTGGATACCAGGGTCACATGACTTGTGTGGTGGTAACTTGAAACACTGAGTGGTTTAGGGGAAACATTGTGCGGCAAAATAATGCACCAAAACTTTGGCACAGTTTGTATCATAAAGAAAATCAACTTAAAAAAGGTGTAAAAAGAAAATTTGTAGCCTGCACCAGATTTATAAACACTTCATTTTCTAAGGGAAGGTTTGCACCACACAAGTTCAGCGTGGAAATGTCCGTGCCGAAAAACATGTTTGTTTACTATTTGAGATTCCGTGCGTGCAAGTGCAGAAGTTCAACAAGGAAACTAATTTGAACTGACCTGGGGTAGAGTTCTGCCCTCTATACTTTTGTATCTGAAATGTGAAAAAAACGTACTTGCAGCAGTTTTGTTTTTATGGCATTGACTCTTCAGTATAAATTATGTGTTTTCTGTATGCTCCAGGTTTATAGGACTCCAGCAATACCAAACATGTATACTGTTATGTCTTGGCACCGTTAAAAAAAAATTACAAACATCTTCTATTATTGAAATTTATGCAGCGGCGCTATTTTGTGCGACCAATACCTTTTTGCTCTAACACCTACAGACTTGAACGAGGCGGCATTTTGTGCCTTCTGAAGTGCACTTTTAGGCGGGGTTCACACATCTTATTCAAGCCGTAATTACGGGATGGATTTTGCCCGCAATTACGGCTTGATAGACTCGCCGGCCCCATAGACATGCATTATCCACGCCGCGTATCCCGCGGGGATAATGAGCATGTTACTTTCTCCCCGCTCAGCATATTCGAGACGGAATCCATAGTTCTCTATGAGAACTGTGGATTACCGTAAGGGCTGGCACGGATTCCAGCCGTACTGCAGCGCTGGAATCCGTGCCCGAAATAAGCCGTGTGAACGGCCCCTTATTGTTAGCAGTTTGGAATGCCAGGAACTTTTTGGATTAAATTTATTCTAATTTTTAGGGAACATGAAAAAAACCCCACAATTTTGGCGTTTGGAATTTTTTTTCTTCTCCGGTGTTCAGCGTACGGGATAAATGATGCTATATTTTAATGGATCGGACTATTTCAGACGCGGCGATGCCAAGTATGTGTAAGTTATTTATAATTTTATTTTTGTATTTGTAAAATGGTGAAAGAGGGGTGATTGGAACTTTTAATATATACATTTTTTTTACGCTTTAAAACTTTTTTTTTTTTTATTTAAGTTTGGTTCCCCCTTGGGTGCTTCACTGCTAGGGGGCTTGATCATTTATACAGCCTTGTGCATTGTAATACAATGCATTAGGGTGTACAAAGATGGCGGTTTTACTACTTCCTGCCTGAGGTCAGAAGTAGTAAAACAGAAAACATGGCAGTGATGGGAGTATTCACAAGGCTACCAGCTGCCATGTTAAGTAATCTGGACCCCCGGATTTTGATGCGGTGGCCCTGATCGCAGTGAGGAAAGATGCACGGTGCAACAGTGTGGGATGACAGCGGCACCCTCCATGCTGTAACCAAAGGGTGTTAGCTTCATTTAGCAGCGATTGGAGTGAGGAACCTGTTCCTGTATGTTGAAGGGGTTTTGCCACAATCTAATTTCATACTTCCTGCATCCAGCTCTTCAACTCTGTGTGCTCAGAAGGGGGCGTGTGTGATATGTTTGAATTGCAGATCATGTGACCCAGCAGGATGACATCACCAGGCCTTTCCTCTCTGTAGTCAAAGAAAGGTCTGTTTATGTGTAGGACTGTAAGTAACTACATTGTAACTCAGAGGTAAAACTTTTGCCTTCAGGCACAAGGGTCCTCTGTTCAAATCCCTGCAGGAACCAAACCTGTGGATTTCATTTCTCTTTATCAATTCACAGACCTCATTGAGGTTTTTTTGTTTTAAATTTTATTGCATTGTTTGACTAATTACTAAGGAGTACAGGGGACGAGAGTAGAATGACAGCACCTTGGGTTTGAACACTCACTAGCTGCCTGAGAGGAGAGGTGGTATCTGAGCATGTGCGATCAGCACTGAGGAGCTCTCAGTCCTGGTCGTATCCCCTGGAGATGAGCTATAAACAATGGATCACTAAAGGAGCAGCTAAAACAAAAACAGTGCATAATTTGTAATAATAATGAATGGTGAAAATGCTTATTATTTAATTTACAAACTTCCCACGTCAATTTTAAATGTTGGTAATCGACTTCTACATGTACATTAGAAAATTGTATGATTTCCTATGACTTACTTGAAAGTATGAAAAAAAATGACATTGGACAAGCCCTCTAAGGTAGAGTATAAGGAACACATCAAATACAACTAGGAAACAAGACGGGGTCTTCGTAATTGTGAGGGTAATATTTATAGTTTTATATTTATATGATTTTGTGTATACTCTTTGTGTGTTTTTCATCAAAGTTTGAAACACTCTGGTCTTTGGAATGTAAATAGTCATGGCTCCCCCCCTTCTCCAATAATTGGAAACATATGGCCTGGAGGTATATCCCTATTGAATCAACAAGGTTTCTTTGTTTCAATAAACCCAGTATGAGGTGGGTCCATATTTAAATGTAAAGTTTAAACCAACGTATAGGAAATTAGTTTTTATTAAGTAAAGACTGATTGGCACATGTATTCTGGCAGAAGGAGGAACGTTATAAAAAGTTAGGAAATACTGGGATTGGGGGGCAGACATCCTGTATATGCAATGTTATATGCTGTGTGTGTCTCCAAGGCTTGCATTGAATAAATCCTGGATATTTTTACCTTTAACTGATTTTTAATTTGAAAACCCAATCAACATCTGAAAAGCTTTATTAAGCTACGACAAAATGGCGCCCAACATGGGGCAGACAACAGATTTGGTTATCCGGACAAAGCAAGGGGTGTTCAATGCTTGAAAAGTAGAATAAGCAGCTGCGCATCAAATCAAAATGGTAAGCAAATATATCTTATATCTGCTTACTATATATATTCTGTCTCTTCAAGTTGCTTCCCTGTCCGGGTCTCTAAGTCACTATAGTCACTATAGACGTCTGATCCAAGAACTTTTGATAAAAAATATATGATAAGATTTGATCGTGGTTGGTTCTACATTCATGTATATATGTATATGTGTTTGCTGGGTACCTTTTGTGTGGAGTGAATGGGCTGCATTTGTGAGCTTTAATTTCTGTGAAAAGTCTCATGCCTGCAAAAGGGGGGTTGAGGCAGTGTCCTTAGCTGGCTTTAGAACAAAGGAAATTCCTGAGGGAGGGGGAGTGAATCCCTCCATGAATGAACGAATAGAGCTGACTAGGCTATTGAGAATTGGATTTCAGTGAGTGTGTCCTGCTCGTTATGATAGCATATAGTGGTTATTGCAGAAAATAGTGAAAGTTTAGAGAAATTATTTCAGTCCGTTGGTTAAGCCAGACAGACAAGATTATTGAATTTTGCCTTAGGTAGGACAACCAGTTTGTTTAATAGTTAGGGACTTGAATGAGTGCTTTAGAATTTTTAATCTAGCCATCTCAGAGGTATGATGCTAACTAATTTGTGTAATAGTTAGGAACTTGAATGAGTGGTCTAGAATTTTGAATCTAACCACATCAGTGGTATTATGCTAACTAATTGGGTGTGACGACACCGTAGAATTTGGAACGAGTAATGGGTAACTCGTTGGGCAGTGAAAAATTATCTCTAAAAGGAAAGACTGCAATAGAAATTGTAGAGGAAAGAGCAGGAAGTTAGAAACAGTTGGAAAATTGTAATGGTGAAAGTTGGACATTTGAAAGTAGAAAAATGATGGAAAGTCTTCATATAAGTGTGAGGTTTTAGTTGTCACCTGTATATAATGGGTTTAATGAAGGTATGATACCATGTGAGATGAGAATTCAGTATTAGTTGGAAAAAAATGGAAAAAGGTTATTTCCCTCCATTTCTGTGATCTGTAGTGCCACAGCAGCAGCAGCTCTGATTTCAGAAGATAGGGGGGGAAGGGGCCAGCTCCAGATGCTGAGAGACCATTGTGTGTTTTTCGTTGATTACTGCACTTATCTGTGTTGAACATTGATGAATTTTTAGTTTGTTTGTGTGTAATTGATATGTTTTGTCTTTACAGGTAAAGTTCTGCAGATGATGTTTGGTATATACAAGATATATTGTATATTCATGAATGCTTTTGTTTTAAATATAGAATATAAGTTATATCTGGTGTATAAGTTATAAAGGATATCCTCTTAAATTTGGTTTAATTAGAAATAAGTCCACGTGGCAAATTAAAGAGCTCATTTAATATAAGCAAATAAATTGGGGATTGTGCACAAAAGTTGTCAAAATTTTGAAATTTCTATGTTTTAACTACTTTTATATTACCAGGAATGTTACTTACTGTTTTTTTCCCAAATGTTTCTTTTAGGTGGAGAGGAGCAAAATTAAATATTAACCTTATATTCTATTGTATGAATGAAGAGATTAATTTTTACTATTTTTTTATATTGATTTGAAGTAAAAGACTCTAAAGTCTAGATAATATTTTGATTAGTGCCATTGTTCTGTTTTTGTGGCATTCATATTTTGTTTATGATTTGTTTTATTCTTTTCTTCTTTTCATTTTGTTTAGTTTGAAGTTTTTTGTGTTATATGTGTGGAAATGTATGAAGGGAAACCTTTTTGTTTTTTTTGTTATTTTATTTTAAAATTTGTGGTTGGGTTCTTTGTGTCGGGCAAAACTCTTTGGTGTCGGGCTTTTTATGTAAAGCCTACGTCCTACATATGTGTACAGCTGGTGAGTTTTTTTAAAAACTGATGGAAAAGATGGGAAAAGGCACATGCTCCCCGGGAACTCGGGGGGGCGGGGCAGGAGAAGAGCCAAGGGTTGTAGATCTTCCCAAAAAACAGGCCCCAGTTTGTGAAGGGTCAGCTTTTTGGAACTACAGGCTACTGTAAGAAAGGGTTCAGTTAGTCTTCTCTTTCCTTATGTTTTTTTGGGGTTGTAGGATGTATTACAGATCCCTTTAAAAATTTACCTGAGAGGGCTCACTAACCTTAAACAAACCCAAAATAAGATAAAAAGCATTTTCGTCCTCATTTTTTTGTAAACAGTGGATATCACCCCCCTTATTGACGAAATTATACAGGGATTACTACCCAGTGAAAAGGGGAAAAGGGAAAAAGGGGGCTGCCAATCTCTGTTTTTTTTTCCCTTTTTTTTTGGGGCGGGATCGAGGGTTGAGTTTTAAAGGGAACAATTTTACAGTTTTTTTATAAAAGGTTACCTTTCTAGGACACCGCTTGTCTTTTTGGGTGCCGGGAAAATTAAACCAGAAAAACCGAATAACCCCCCTTTCAGGAAACCTGGACTTTGGGGATTCTAGAGCCAATTTCGGGGAAAATTCCTGGGTTTTTTATAATTTTTGAAATTTAAATTTTAATAAGATCAGCTTGTTTGCTTATACAGCTTCTGTATGAGGTTGTTTGGCAAACCCCGGCCATTTGAGCTGTTTAAAAGATGCACTTTAAAAAATTCCAAACTCGAATTTGGGGTTTTAATTTCCTCTGCACCTGCCCTGGGCAAACCTGACAAAGACAAGCTGTTTCTGGGTGAAAACTGACTAGATGGAGGGGTTAAATGCCAGGGCAGCCCTTTAAACACAGTCAAAAGGGTAAACAGCAGAGACCAAAAGCATAACTCGGGTAGAATAAATCCGGTGGCAAAGGGGAAAACCCCCTTAGTGTAGGGGTTGTCATTTGTAGAAAAACAAGTACGTATACTAAAGTCTCAGGGGTTTTGAAATGGATTCCCCCCGAAACAATACTTTCCCCTTTTAAATGATGTACATATATTCTCAGGGTGCAACTATGACATTCTTTATGGCCTGTTATTTTATGCCTGCATTTATGGGGTTACAAAGTTCCCAAGTTTTTTCAAAAATTAAAGTGTAAAACCCCTTAAAAAACCCTTCCACTCGTTACCCTAGAACTTAGAACCAAAGGGGGAAACAGTGAGAGGGGTAAAATGGGGAAAAATTTTGCTTGTATGGCCCTTTAATGGCAAAAGGGAAAACAATAGGATTTACCCCTGTGAAGGTCTTCCCAATCACTAATTCAAACCCTTTTAAATTTTTTAGGGGGAAGGAACCGGGGGTACTGGGAATACAGCAGATATCACATTGGATATACGGGGTCACCGGGAAAATTTAAGGGAATAAAAAAAATTTAAAAACCCCTTTTCCCCTCATAGAGGCATGGACAGAGGGCCCAAAGGTTTAAAACTACAAACAAAAACACAGACTCATAGCATACAAATTTGGAATAGGGCCCCGATTATGGTCCCCCTTGGAGAACCTTTGGGTTTCTTAACATCAAATAGAAAAAAAATTTTAAGAATGCAGAAAGTTTGGGGCAGAGACCTAATGAAAGCCCCGTTGTTGCCTACAGAGCCCTTTTTAAAAATTTAAGGTCAGGGCCCCATACAAAATCTGACAAACCCCCGGAAAAAAAGGGGGAAAAAAGAGCAGACAAAAAGCGGCAAAAAACGGCCCGCGACAAAGCCTGGGGTTTTTGGATCTTGGACTGTACAGGCTTGTCCACCTTAAAACCCCGTTTTCCCCTGATTCCTTAGGACCCTTTCAATCTCAAAAATCAGAAAGGGCGAAAAAAGGGGGGGGGGAGAAAAAAGGGGAGCTCAGTTTTAAAAGAGGGTGGCCCGTGGAATGGGGAATAAAACTCTGCCCCCCCGGGATTTTTTTTTTTTTCCCCAAAGTGGGCCCAAGCACCTAAAGGACCCGACCCACCAGTCCAAACCGGGGTAGGTATATGTTTGCTAAAAAAAGTATTTGGGTTTTTTCTTCTTGGGGGTTTTAGTTCGGCCGGGGAGACAATTTTATCAAGCCTTTTATGGGGGATGTGGGGAAACACGGGAAAAGGTCAAGAAAGGGAAAGGGCCCCCCCGGGGAAAAATTTCCTCGACCACTGTTTCCATTCCAAGGAGGGGCAAAATTTTCCTTTTTTTGGGTTTGATTTCTTTCGTGGGGTGGCCTGAAGGGCCCTTCCCCCTACCCAAAAAACAACAGAAAAGTGCCCCAAAAAATTATTAAGGTGTTGATTTGGGGGTACCAGAAGCAAAAGAGATGATAGAGGAAAAACCTTCCCCAGAGAAGTTTATGAAAGAAAAAGACGGGTGCCTTAGGTATAGGGAAAAGGGCCCTTTCCCCGTTTCTTTACCATCTTTAAAAGGAAAGGAAAAAATAAAAACAGGGGTTTAAAAGAAAAAAAACAGGGAAGGGCCTGATTTAGAGTGTTTGGGGATTAGCTTTGTTTTTAAATCTGTTTTTTCACCTTAAGGAAAATTTAAAATGTCCCCCCTAAAGAGATCTTTGTTGGTACTTCCCCCCCCGACAGGGCCATATTTCCCACCCGTTGTTTTCTCATACAGCATAACAGTTTTGCAAAGGGTAAGTACGGACCCCTGCAGAAACACCCTTTAAGCAGTACATAAAAAAGTTTTTGATTCTATTCCCGGAAAAAGAGCATGGGTTCCTGAGTAGCCCCAAAACCCTTTGGGCTGGGTGATTGGGTGGTCCTTGAAAAGGGCAAGGGGAAAAGGACCTTGAGCCTATCAAATTAAAAGACGGCCCCTTTTCAAGTTTTTGTGGGCAAATGAGTTTGATGAAAATAGAGGGAAAGGGGAAAAACTGGGTTCACAAACCCGCCACAAAGAGAGGGAAACACTCCTTCCCGTTTATTAGAAAGATGAAAAAAGTGAAAAAAGTTCCCGAAAAAATCATTAATATCATGATTACTGTTGAAAAATGTGCAACCCCAGCAAATGCTTGGAAATTTGCCTCATCAACAATTTTGTCAAACTGGGAACTGTCTATAATTTTTTGCCCCCCCCCTTTGAAAGTAAAAACTTCTAATTTCAAATCTGACAAAAATGGAACATCACCCGAAGTATTTAAACCCATTAAAAGGATGGACCCATTCAATGTTTTTTTAAATTTTTTTTTGGGTTTAAACCCCAACAACACATACAAATGAGGGTCAGAGAGTTTAATGTGTTAATTTTAGGGGGTTTGGGGAATTTTTAAGGGTACCAGTTTCCGTTTTTAAAGTTTAAAAAAAATATGATCCCCGAAATTTTAAAAAATGTCAATAAAAAAAGGGGCCCCCTTTTGGGATAAAAGAAGGGGGATTTTTTGTTGGTGTAAAAACTAATTTTTTTAGGTAGTAGATTTCCTTAGTTTTTAAATGGAAAAAAAAAGAGTTAAATTTTTTATTTTTGGGAGAAGTGGGACGAGTGTTTTTCTTTTGGGAAAAGGGGCTTTTAGTAAAACAGGTCCCTCAAGATAATGGGGATAAACTTTTGAAAACAGGTTTTGGGAAAAACAGTTAGAGGACTGGGGATAGTAAAAAGGAGTTTTGTGTGTGTATATTAGAATTGCTCCTTTTTTACTGATTGTAATCTGGGTTTTATAGGTTTCCCCTGTTCTGGAAAAAATCTACTAGAAAAACATGATATATTTCCCGCACATAAATGAAATTTTTTTGCAATAGGGGAAAAAACATTTCATTTAGCTAGGCTGTCAAACCACTTACCTTCTAGTTCCCCCCCTAAGGATTTAATAAAAAAAAAATTCCCGGGCCCAAACTGAAAAAAAGGGCAGCAGATAGCAAGCCCAGGAAAATGGAAAATCTCCTTTAGTTTTCATGGGTATAAGTTACTTGATTTTTATACTGATCCAGTAGGAAATTTGCAAATAAGGGCAAATTTAAAAATAGCGTTTTTTTGCAAGACTGAGTGATGAATGGTTGAGAAAGCAAAACCAAATGAAGAAGGACTCATGATGGGTGATATGTTGTCATTTTTAAATCTAGCAAATTGGTTTAGAGGCCTAAGTGGATGTCTGAGAGGGATATTACAGATGGTTATACAAGGTGGACTGCTCATAATAATGTGTGTGTATTAAATGTTCAGTGCTCAACGTGGGTGGATGTTAGGAAACGAAAAGAAGAAGATAGTTATTTCTTGTTGTGACTTGTGAGAATATAATATCTTCTCTTCAGGGCAGAAGCAGCCTCAATATGTTAGATGAGCTTAATATGTGTAGGCGATCTTTTTTTTCTGAGGAATCCAGCATGGTGTAGGTAGGGAATAAAGAAGCATGTAACTAGGAAGTCTGGCAGTGCAGGTTAGCTGCATGAGAATGTACTCAGAAAAACCTAAAGATCACACATATCTGCTCAAAGTGGGAGAATTGTGAGGGTAATATCTATAGTTTTATATTTATAAGATTTTGCATATACTCTTTGTGTGCTTTTCATCAAAGTTTGAAACACTCAGGTCTTTGGAATGTAAATAGTCATGGTTCCCCCCTCCTCCAATAATTGGAAACATATGGCCTGGAAGTATAGCCCTATTGAATCAACAAGGTTTCTTTGTTTCAATAAAACCCAGTAAGAGGTGGGTCCATATTTAAATGTAAAGTTTAAACCAACGTATAGGAAATTAGTTTTTTTTTAAATAAAGACTGATTGGCACATGTATTCTTGCAAAAGGAGGAATGTTATAAAAAGTTAGGAAATACTGGGATTGGGGGGCAGACATCCTGTATATGCAATGTTATATGCTTTGTGTGTCTCCAATGCTTGCATTGAATAAATCCTGGATATTTTTACCTTCAACTGATTTTTAATTTGAAAACCCAATCAACATCTGAAAAGCTTTATTAAGCTACGACATAATAAACTGTGTCAGTTATGGAGGTAGAAGTGCAGGAAAAAAAAAAGATTTTATTATGAGCAGTAAAACCTGCAAGACAAACATCTTCCCGAGAGCCATAAGTGGAGCTCAAACTCCAGATCCTGAGATTGCACCGATTATTTATATGGGAGAGATCTGGGCAGGAGGAGGTGAGGTTTTCTCATTTATGAAAATTCGCTGAGCGTAAGTCTGTGTTCACATAATGGATTTTCAGCGCCTCCACAGCACCCACAGTTAATCTTTAATGATTGCTTTGGAAAACCCAGTTGCAGTCCGCACGTCACAGTTTTTGCTCGCTTTTTTTTCGGCGCTGCAAGAGAAGCATTGTGAATTCTTGAAGCGGTTTTAGTGAGAAAAATCCCCATAGGAACCAAAGGAGAGCTTCAAAACCTCGTCCATAAGTGCGGTGTCCAAAAAACGCCCTGGGACAAGATTTGACTGTTATGAAAACTGCGTCAAAAGCTTCAGCAAATCCCCATCTAAAAACTGCTGCAAATAAGATCTTTTTTAGAGTATTTCAAGCTGATTTGGACCCTGAAAAATCTGTGTCATAATCAGTCGTGTGAACAGACCCTAAGACTGTCTCTATTGCCCACAGCAACCAACCAGTGCCCGTAGAAACCAATCAGAGTCCATAGTAACCAACCAGAGCTCATAGCAACCAACCAGAGCTCAAAGCAACCAACCAGAGCTCATAGCAACCAATCAGAACCCATAACAACCAATCAGAGCCCATAGCAACCAATCAGAGCTCATAACAACCAATCAGAGCCCAGAGCAACCAATCAGAGCCCATAGCAACCAATCAAAACCCATAGCAACCAATCAGAGCTCATAGCAACCAATCAGAGCTCATAGCAAACAATCAGCGCTCAGCTTTCATTTCATATAGTACTCTGGAAAAATAAAAGCAGAGCTCTTACTCTGATTGGTTGCCATGGGTTTGGATTGGTTGCTATGAGCTCTGATTGGTTGCTATTAGCTCTGATTGGTTGTTATGGGTTTGCATTGGTTGCTATGACCTCTGACTGGTTGCTATGGAGTCTTATTTGTTGCTGTGGGCTCTGATTGGTTGCTCTGGGCTCTGATTGGTTACTCTGGGCTCTGATTAGTTGCTATGAGCTCTGATTGGTTACTATGAGCGCTGATTGTTTGCTATGGAGTCTTATTGGTTGCTCTGGGCTCTGATTGGTTGCTCTGGGCTCTGATTGGTTGCTATGAGTTCTGATTGGTTACTATGGGCTTTAATTGGGTGCTATGAGCTCTGATTGGTTACTTTGAGCTCTGATTGGTTGCTATGGGTTCTGATTGGTTGTTCTGGGCTCTGATTCGTTGCTATGAGCTCTGATTGGTCGCTATGGGCTCTAATTGCTATGAGCTTTGATTGGTTGCTATGAGCTCTGATTGGTTACTATGGGCTCTGATTTGTTACTATGGGCTCTGATTGGTTACTATGGGCTCTGATTGGTTGCTATGAGCTCTGATTGGTTACTATGAGCTCTGATTGGTTGCTATGGGTTTTGATTGGTTGCTATGGGCTCTGATTGGTTGCTCTGGGCTCTGATTGGTTGCTATAGGTTCTGATTGGTTGCTATGAGCTCTGATTGGTTTCTATGAGCTCTGATTGGTCGCTATGGGCTCTGATTAGTTGCTATGAGCTCTGATTGGTTGCTATTAGCTCTGATTGGTTGCTATGGGCTATGATTGGTTTATATGGCTCTGATTGCTTGCTATGGGCTCTGATTGGTCGCTATGGGCTCTGATTAGTTGCTATGAGCTCTGATTGGTTGCTATGAGCTCTGATTGGTTACTATGGGCTCTGATTGGTTATATGGGCTCTGATTGGTTGCTATGGGCTCTGATTGGTCGCTATGGGCTCTGATTGGTTGCTATGGGTTCTGATTGGTTGCTATGGGCTCTGATTGGTTGCTATGAGCTCTGATTGGTTACTATGGGCTCTGATTGGTTATATGGGCTCTGATTGGTTTCTATGAGCTCTGATTGTTTGGATCCTGAAGCTGTAGACCTGTGACAGGACAGCCATCTATGTACACCTTTCTGCAATAAATTTAGATATATTGCAGAACAGTGGTCAAGTTTCCTGAGGCGACTACAACTAAATGCTAAAAAATAAAAAAAAATTAAAATATATATTTAAAGTTCAAAACACCACCCTTTTGTCATTCTACAAATAAAAAAGTTAAAAAGTTACACAGAATTGGTATCACTGTGTCCGTAAAGGTCCGATCTATTCATTTATCATTGAAACTGTTCGTTGAACACCGAAAAAAGTTCCCACTGCCAAAATTGTTTTTTTGGGGGTCATTTCATATGTCAGAAAACTGCAATAAAGAGTAAACAAAAAGTCACATGGATCCCAAAAGGGTACCCATAAAAACGACACTTCAGCCTGCAAAAAAATGTGCCCTCACCCAGGTCCATAGGTGGAAAAGCAAAAAAGTTATTGGAGGCAGAAAATGGCGGCTGCAGAGCAAACTTAAAAAATGTAAACGTTTTTTTTACGTATTAAAGCATAACAAAAATGCTACACATTTATCATCTGAATCGTACCAACCTGCAGAACACAGATAACACATCATTTATACTGAAGAGTAAAACTCCATAAAAAAATGAAACAACTGCAAAAATGTTACAATTGCGTTTTTTTCACGTTCCACCTCACATAAAATTTTTGGAGGGTTTCCCAGTATATTCCATGGTACGGTGAATGGCACCATTAAAAAAATACATCTTGTCCTGTAAAAAACAAGCCCTTATGTGTCTCTATAGACAGAAAAATAAAAAAAAATAGGGCTTTTAGAAGGCGGGGAGGAAAAAAAATTAGAGAAAAAAAAAGCTGCGGTGTTTAAAGGGGTTATCTCACTACAGGGATCGCTGCTTTTTATGTTAAAGATCTTGCAAAAACAAGTCACTCTGCAATATGTGTCCATTAACAGTGTCCTGCCTATTCCTAGATATCCCCTCTTGTATGGGCTGCATCAGCTCGACAGGTTGCTATAGCTACAGACCTGTTCAATCTCTCCTGATAGGCTGTCAGCACTGGTTGCTATAGCTATAGACCTGTTCGATCTCTCCTGATAGGTTGTCAGCACTGGTTGCTATAGCTACTGACCTGTTTGATCTCTCCTTATAGGCTGCCAGCACTGGTTGCTATAGCTACAGACCTGGCTTTTACTGCAGCCTAGTGGAAGCCAGTAAACAAAGCTCTGAATTCAAAGTGAAACCAAGAAAACAGGTCTGAGGTGAGATGAATCAATGTAGTGAGACAACCCCTTTAAGAATTAATATGGTTTCTGAAAATGGAATTTCTAAACTTCTTTAATAAATGTGGATTGCTGACACTCGCCGGCCAGGACTCAGGGGCGTCTTATTACAAATGGAGGAACAAAGCCAGAATCAGGATGAGTATCAGGTTTATCACTGATCAGCTTTCCATTTACTTCCAGTCCGGATTTGTGGTAGATATTAGCAAATCTCTTAAAGGGGAAATACAGGTCTGGGGAAAACGGCAACAATCGCAAGATTAAAATTCAGATTCCAACCTTCCCTCATTAGGGGGTTCCCTTCCTCTGTTTACCTAAGCCAGGGCTTTTCGGAGCGCTCAGTCCATTGTCAGGATATGGGATCACCACTGATATGAATGCATAGGATAGATACCCCAATCTCTGACTACAATGAAGGGTCCTGTTCTTTGCGAAATACCTGGACTGAAAATGACTAGGGGCAAGCGGAGCGTCTGCACTGATGAAACGGTTAATGTGACACATTTGAAGGCGTCTTAGTAACAATGTATCAGTGGAATACAAAGGAATAAAAGAAGTAAATAAATAATGTATGATACAAAGTAGCAACAAATGTGGACACAATGTATAACACTGTAATTGTAGCTCTTACCTCATGGGCATTGCCGTACAGCCAGTGACGCTTGGGACCTTCAAATGGACTATAGGCTTCCACCAGCCGCCGCCTCTTCAGATAGAGCTGAGAGGCTTTCACCAGCACATACAGGAGGCAGAGCCCCCCAGCCCAGGACCACAGGTCCCACACACTACTGGGGAGCAGTCCAAGGAATAGAGGCGAGGACATGACCGGGGAGCAGCCTGGGCTATGCTACATACGGCTGGACGGTCACTAGTGACAGGAGGAGGAACCTGCAGGTTCATAGGACAGAGAAGGAGGGAGAGGAGAACAGAGGAGGTGGAAGAGGAGGAGGAGGACAGAGGGAGGGAGAGAACAGAGCAGATACAATGTGAAGGAGAGAAACCTGAGAGGACACTGGAAACAGATAACAGTATATTTACATTTGTCTTCAGTTTTAAAATCACCATGCTGCACCACAGGGGATTATGGGTAATACAGGAGCTAAATAATAGAGAAAGAAAGAAAGAAAGGATATAGATAGATAGATAGATAGATAGATAGATAGATAGATAGATAGATAGATAGATATGAGATAGATAGATAGATAGATAGATATGAGATAGATAGATAGATAGATAGATAGATAGATAGATAGTAGATAGATAGATAGATAGAGTTGAATAGATATGAATAGATAGATAGATAGATAGATAGATGATAGATAGATAGATAGATAGATAGATAGATAGATAGATAGATATGAGATAGATCGATATGAGAGAGATAGATAGATAGATATGAGATAGATAGATAGGAGATAGATAGATATGGGATAGATAGATATGAGATAGATAGATAGATAGATAGATAGATAGGAGATAGACAGATAGATTGATAGATAGATAGATTATCTCACAAAAGTAAGTACACCCATCACATTTTTGTAAATTCTGTATTCTATCTTCATGGGACACCACTGAGGATCTGACACTTTGATACAAAGTAAAGTAGTCAGTGCCCGGCTTGTATCACAGGGGGATGGGGTGTCCTCAAAATAACTCAACACAGACATCAATGTCTAAACCTCTGGGGACAAAAGTGAGGACACCCCTAAGTGACAACAAAAGTCAGTACACCCCTAAGTGACAACAAAAGTCAGTACACCCCTACATGAAAATAAAAGTGAGTACATCCTTACAGGGCGTAACTAGAGAAGCCTGAGCCCCATTGAAAAATTTTGGATTTAGCTTCTTTTAGAATTAGAGATTTCGGAATACACTTGTGTTTGGCTGCTGTTAATAAAAGTAAAATTTTAGGGATTTGTTATTTTGGTAGAGTGGGAAACATGTGTATTTGGTCACTTTGGGGTAATATCTACAGTTTACTATATATATGCACACACACTCACTATATTGACATGCACACTGGCTATGTACTATATATGCATATACACAAGCTATAGTTGCGTATAAAGGCATTAACATGTATGCGCACTCACTACACACAGCAATGCACACACACTATATACAGTACAGACATACATTTTCATCTGCCATCTTACACACACACAGAAAAGTTCATTTATACCTTATACATTCTGAAATAAATTTGTACTGTAACTACAGACACAAGCACATAGTATACATAGGCACGCAGACTTAACATATAGATGCATGCACGCAAATGTACGCTCATTACAGACGCATACAGACTTGCTACAAGCATGCTTGAAAACACATATACAAAGTCACTATATAATGTTATACATATGTACAGTAAATAATTCTGCACCTATATAATTACATAATATTGCGCATATATACACTTCCTACTTATATAATTTGGCATCAACAAATATACATGTACACATATTTGTTTGTAAACACACAGAAACCTATGTACTAAATATATAAGGATGCACATATACACAGCACATAATTACATAATTTTGCACATGTAGTGATAACTGATACCATTGACTATTACCTTTCATATTGAAAGTGAGGAGCAGTCTGGGATATGGACAGAAATAGAGGGGACCCCTGACAAGTAGGATAGAGGTTATTTTCTTCTTTTTTTTTAAATTTTTTAACCAATTGCTGGCCCTGTTTGAAATAGTAGTCAGGGGCTATGCTGGGTAGCAGCGACTGTCACAACTAGTCAGCTGTACATCTACATTGCTGACAGGCTATGAAGGGTTAATTACAGCTGCCCAGCACTGTCCCCTTTTCTTGCTCTCTGTGTAATTTAGATCTGAAGTCAGCAAAGCTTCTGCTTACTGTACATTGACTTCTCTGAGTTATAGAAGGTTGCACAGAGCAGAGAGACGCATGGACGGTGCAGGGCAGCAGTGTTCCTCGTCACCGCAGCCACTTGTGACGTTAAATACAGCTGCCCGACTCCAGGGCCGGGACAAGGCATTTTGGTGCCCTAGGCAAGTACAGCTAATGGCGCCCCCCTCCCCCTCGCTCCCCAAAAAATTGCACCCCTATACTAATTCCTCTCACCCCTGCGGCAGGTCCTGTCACTAAGTTTCTGCACAATCCACATAGATCCAGTCCATCTCCTCAGCAGTCACTGCACAATGAAAATCAGCCCTGACAAATTTGCGTTTTCAAAACCTCTCACCTCCGTATGACCGTGCAATACCCCTAAATAACAGTCACTAAATAATCCACCGATACATGGAGCAAATCTACCGGACAAATGATTGTTACTAAAAACACTCCTACAAAACCAAGACCCCGAACTATTACTACTTAAGGATCAAATAATCCTGCCAGACCCTGACCAAACGCAACCCCCACATGTGACTATCAGCTGTACACAGGCTCTACAGACATATGCCACCGCCATACAGGGACCATATAGTGGTAGACACCAGTGTACACAGGCTCTGATTACATATACCACCACCATACAGGGGCCATGTAGTGGTAGACACCAGTGTACACAGGCTCTGATTACATATACCACCGCCATACAGTGACCAGATAGTGGTAGATACTAGTTGTATGTAGACGCTCTGCAGACATATAAGTGATTACACTGCAGTTACATTTAGTGACTCACAGGAGACGTCTTTTCTGATCGGAGTTGTTCACTTTCCCTTTTCTTCTCCATCCGGTTCACACCTTCATGCCGATTTCTCCGGCCACGACTCGTCCCTGAGGATTTGGACACAAATATCTTAGAATCCTCACATTTCCAGCAACCCCTTACTTATAAGTATATAAGTCCCCTCAGTTAGACAGGTATATAGCTATGCCCTCTCAGTGAGGCAGGTATATGTATATATGTCTCCTCAGTCAGACAGGTATATAGATATTGTCCCCTTAGACAGATAGGTATATAAATATAGGGGCACTCAGGCAGGTATATAGATATACGGTCACTCTCAGGCAGGTATATAGATATAGGGTCACTCTCAGGCAGGTATATAGACATAGGGTCACTCTCAGGCAGGTATATAGATATAGGGGCACTCAGGCAGGTATATAGATATAGGGTCACTCTCAGGCAGGTATATTGATATAGTGGCACACAGGCAGGTATATAGCTATAGGGGCTCAGGCAGGTATATAGCTGGGGGGCACAGGCAGGCATATGGGGGCTTAGGCAGATGTATAGGGGCTCAGGCAGGCGTATGTGGGCCACAGGCAGGTGTATAGGGGCTCAGGCAGGCATATAGGGGCCACAGGCAGGCGTATAGGGGCCACAGGCAGGTGTATAGGGGCCTCAGGGAGGCGTATAGGGGCTCAGCCAGGCATATGGGGGCTCAGGCAGGTGTATAGGGGCCACAAGCAGGCGTATAGGGGCCACATGTAGGCATATTGGGACTCAGGCAGGCGTATAGGGGCCACTGGCAGGCGTTTAGGGGCCACAGGCAGGCGTATGGGGGCTCAGGCAGGCGTATAGGGGCCACAGGCAGGCGTATGGGGGCTCAGGCAGGCGTATAGGGGCTCAGGCAGGCGTATAGGAGCCACAGGCAGGCGTATGGGGGCTCAGGCAGGCGTATAGGGGCCACAGGCAGGCGTATGGGGGCTCAGGCAGGCGTATAGGGGCCACAGGCAGGCGTATGGGGGCTCAGGCAGGCGTATAGGGGCCACAGGCAGGCGTATGGGGGCTCAGGCAGGCGTATGGGGGCTCAGGCAGGCGTATAGGGGCTCAGGCAGGCGTATGGGGGCTCAGGCAGGCGTATAGGGGCCACAGGCAGGCGTATGGGGGCTCAGGCAGGCGTATAGGGGCCACAGGCAGGCGTATAGGGGCCACAGGCAGGTGTATGTGTGCTCAGGCAGGCGTATGGGGGCTCAGGCAGGCGTATGGGGGCTCAGGCAGGCATATAGGGGCCACAGGCAGGCTTATGGGGGCTCAGGCAGGTATATAGGGGCCACAGGCAGGAAAAAATAACAACATTTATACTCAACTTACCTGCTTCCCGGCCGCACGCTCCTCCTCTGTCCTCCTCTTTCCCGGCTGCGCGCTCCTCCGACAGCTCCTCGGGCGCACAGCCTGTGACGCGCTGTGCGCCCGAGGAGAGGCAGCGTCGCGATGACATCACTTCATCGCGACGCTGTCAGCTGAGCCGCGGCGGGTCCTCAGCGCTATGAGGACCCGGCGGCCCTGCTGTGTCGGCCCTGCGGCTTACCAGAGGATCCAGCGATCCTCCGGTGAGCGGGTCTGACACTGTCTGCGGAGCAGGGAGCGCTCGCTCTCTGCAGAAGCCCTCAGCTGTATGTGCGTCATACAGCTAAAGAGGCCGACAGCGCTCCAGGCCCATGGCAGCGGCCTGGAGCCCGGCGAGGTTCGGGGCCCCTGTTTGCGCCCTTAGGGACAGGCAGAGGTAGGCGCCCTAGGCGATCGCCTACCTCTGCCTACCCATTGTCCCGGCCCTGCCCGACTCCTCTGTGCTTTGTCAGTGGAATAAACAGAAAGGGGAGCTACTCCAGCTGCCAGGGCATAAGCTGTGTCCTGCCTTATAACAGCCCCTATTGCTGCCAATATACAGCAGCAGGCAAACTGACAGGTGACCGCTCACAGCATCGTACTACAGGACCCAGCCGGTAGAGATGGGCGAATTTCTCAAAAATTCGATTCGGTCACTTCGCCGAATTTTCCGTCAAAATTTGTTTCGGTCCAAATTACTTCGGCACGAATCGCGTTAAAAAACAGCTATTTCCAGGCTGCACAGAGCCTGCAGGGTGCTGTAGAACGTTGTGCCATGCTTAAATATGCAGAGGGAGCTTGATTTGGTCTTCGTGCAATGTTGTGTTTTAGTATGACACGCACATGACTGCCGCCGCTCTTAGAATCGCTTCACTATAAAATTCCCTGGGCACTTAAGAGGGCAAAACTGACCAAAAAACTCAAGCGGGAATGTAGCCTGATAAAGTCATGCGAGCGAAAGCTGGAAAAAAACAAGAGAGCTCAGGTGGCAACATCAGTGACAGAGTGTGGAGGTGACGCGGGCAGCCACAGCAGCATGAGGTCAGTCAGTGGCACAATGGCATTCTGGAGGTGGCAAAACAGGAGGAGGCCACAGAGTGGCACAATGACTGAGAGTGGAGGTCACGGCGGCAGCCACAGCAGCATGAGGTCAGGCAGTGGCACAATGACATTCTGGAGGTGGCAAAACAGTAGCAGGCCACAGAGTGGCACAATAACACAGTGTGGAGGTCACGGTAGCAGCAGCATGAGGTCAGGCAGTGGCACAATCACATTCTGGAGGTGGCAAAAACTGGAGTAGGCCACAGAGTGGCACAATGACAGAGAGTGGAGGGCACGGCAGCAGCAGCATGAGGTCAGACAGTGGCACAATGACACAGTGTGGAGGTCACGGCAGCAGCCACAGCAGCAGCATGAGGTCAGACAGTGGCACAATGACATTCTGGAGGTGGCAAAACAGGAGGAGGCCACAGAGTGGCACAATGACTGAGAGTGGAGGTCACGGCGGCAGCAGCATGAGGTCAGGCAGTGGCACAATGACATTCTGGAGGTGGCAAAACAGTAGCAGGCCACAGAGTGGCACAATAACACAGTGTGGAGGTCACGGTAGCAGCAGCATGAGGTCAGGCAGTGGCACAATCACATTCTGGAGGTGGCAAAAACTGGAGTAGGCCACAGAGTGGCATAATGACAGAGAGTGGAGGGCACGGCAGCAGCAGCATGAGGTCAGACAGTGGCACTATGACACAGTGTGGAGGTCACGGCAGCAGCCACAGCAGCAGCATGAGGTCAGACAGTGGCACAATGACATTCTGGAGGTGGCAAAAAAAGGACTAGGCCACAGAGTGGCACAATGACAGATATTGTTGTTTACGGCTTCATGAGCATAAGCATTAGGTCAGAGAGTGGCACAGTGACACAGTGTGGATGTTACGGCACCAGCAACAGCAGCAGCAGCATGAGGTCCTAGAGTGGCACAATGACAGAGTGTTGAGGTGGGTGGCAATACCAGTCCCTGGTAAAGATGGTGGTAGGCAGATGGGGAAACTGTCAGCAGATGCGCGGCATCAGGCGGGTGGCGGCATCAGAATAGTGGCTGAGGCAGGTAGTTTGAACCCAGACTGACGCCTAAGGCATTGGTGTGTGGAAATCCTGGCCGATCCACGCCTGATTCATCTTGACAAAGGTCAGTCGTTCCACACATTTTCCGTGGACAAGCGGGTTCTCCTTGGGGTAACGATGGCCCCCCGCCGTACTGAACACCCGCTCTGATGCCACACTAGTGGCCGGGCAGGACAGCTTCTCCACTGCAAACTCGGCAAGTTGCGGCCACACATCCAGTTTGGCTGCCCAGTAGTCCAGCGGATCTTCTAACTGGGGTGGCAGAGTGCTGTCCAAGTAGGCCACCACCTGTTGGTTCAGGGACTGCTCCAGGTCCTGCTGCTGCTGCTGCTGGCGACTACCCTCCTCACTAGGCGGGTGAAGGAAGCTGCTCATCAGTGACTCCAGACTTAGGTTGCTGCTGATGGAGCTGGTACTGCTCCTACCCCCCCCTCACCTTCCCCCAGCAGCCACGGCAGTAGTACGTGAGCGCTGAGGAACCCCCCGGTCAGACCTGTCAGAGGAGGGACGATGCCGCACATAGGCAGCGGCCAACTGACTACGGAGTATTTCCCTATAGTATTAAGTTTGTCCTCCCTCTCTAGCTGGGAAAAGGCTCCCATTCTGGACCGGTAGCGAGGTCCAATAGGTGGAGAGCCAGAAGTCATCCCTCTGCCGATGCTGACTATTCGGCTGTCACTAGCCAGGCAAATCAGCATGCTGCGGGCCATCTGCACAAGTGACTCCGAGGGGCTCCCTGCCTCCATCTCCACTGTATACTGCCACGGTGCTTGCGGGTCATTTGCCTCGTCTTCCTCATCTCCATCTACCTCCTCCAGCTGCTCCTGCTCCTCCTGTCTTGTCACCTGGGTAGAAAATCCACTCATATCCCCAGACAATGCTTCTGCTCCAATGTCCTCCTCCTCCTCCTCCTCCATTTCAGTCCCCAGCGGACTCATGTGGCCGCGAGATGTAGTCGCCACATCTCCAGTCCCCTGCCCAGAGAGATTTTTGAGCATCTGTTTCCCGACATGAAGCAGTGGAATGACGTTATTCATCCCATAGTCCTGGCGACTGACAAATAACGTCGCCTCCTCGAATGGCCTCAACAAACGGCAGGTGTCACGCATGAGCTGCCACTGGCTGACATCAAAGTTACACAGGGGAGTACTCCTGTCCGCCTGGATCATCAAAAAAATCGTTAGTGGCCTTTCTCTGTTCATACAGTCGGTCCAACATGTGCAGGCTGGAATTCCAACGGGTGGAAACATCGCATATCAGAGTGTGTTGGGGGAGGCCGTTCTACCGCTGCAACTCGAGGAGGGTGTTCCTGGCTTTGTACAAATGGATAAAGTGCATGCACAGTTTCCTGGCCATTTTCAGAATCTTCTGAAGATCTGTGGAAGACTTCAGGAACCTTTTCACAACCAGATTGAACACATGCGCCATGCAGGGCGCATGAACCATCCCTCCTCGGTGCAGCGCGGACACCATGTTCCTCCCATTGTCCGTCACCATGGTTCCGATTTGCAGTTGGCGCGGAGAAAGCCACACATCGATTTCTTGCTGCATAACGCGGAGCTGTTCCTCCCCTGTGTGACTTCGTTCGACAAGGCAAGCCAGGTGTAGAACTGCGTGACACCACTGTGCCCTACACATGTGGTATGATGGAGCAGTACTTGTGGAGGCTGAGATGGTGGTGGTGGTGGAGGAGGAGGAGGTGGACATTGGCGCAGGAGCCACAGTTTGACAACGTGGAGGAGAAAACGGCGTCTCCTGTCCAAGTTGTTGGTGTGCCTGGGCAGGAAGCACATTCACCCAGTGGGCCGTAAAGGACATGTACTGGCCCTGACCGTAGTTACAGCTCCAGACGTCCGCGCTGCCGTGCACCTTGGAACAAACCGATAAGCTCAAGGACTGGCCCACCTTCTGTTCTACATATTTATGAAGTGCTGGTACTGCCTTTTAGGAAAAGAAATTACGGTTTGGAACTCTCCATCTCGGCTCGGCACAAGCCATTAGTTCTCTGAACGGTGCAGGGTCCACCATTTGGAAAGGGAGGGACTGCAGTACCAACAACTTGGACAGGAGCACGGTCAGCTGCTGCACCTTAGGATGGTTGGACGCATACTGTTGTCTCTTTGCAATCGCCTCGCTGAACGACTGCTGGCGCCATGAGTAGCGAGGAGCAGGAGCATCTGGGTGGGAGATGATGTCAAAGAGAAACAGCTCCCTTCTGCAGAGGTGGTGGAGCCTTGACTGGCTGCAATGGCATGCGTGCCACTGGGCGCTGCTGCTGCTGCTGTTGCTGCGGCGGCAGGATCGACCACCACATCTGAGCCACGTTTCTCCCAGGCCACATGCTGCATGTGTTGACGCAGGGCCGTGGTGCCAACGTTAGCTCCCTGTCCACGCTTCACTTTCTGCCCACAGATTCTACATATACCCATATTCGGCTCCTCCGGTGTCTTAGCAAAGAACTGCCACACCGCCGAGTAGCTGATTTTACCGCCAACGCTCCGCACTGAGTGACTACTGCCGCTGCTGCCTCGCTGAGCCCCTGTGCCGCTACTTTCTTGGACCTGCGAAGCGGGTTTTTTACCCCGTGGCCGCTTGGCTCCCGACCTCACACTGCTGCTATCCTGCTGACTCACGGCCACACAACCCACTTGCTGGCTGCGCCGCTGCCTGACGCGCAAGCTGACGCCCTCTTTTCCTGACGATGATGAAGCCCTTGCTTCACCCAGCTCCCAAGTGCAGTCGGCTACATCATCATCTATTTGTGTTTCATCGTCACTGCTGTCCTCATCACCGGTCTTGGTATGCAGAGGCTAACCCCTCACAACATGACCTCCCATGCCACTCTCTACATCTATGCTTTTCCGCCTACTGCAAGAAGCAGCGGATATTGGCCCCATTTCTTCGCTGCCAAGTAGCTGCTCACTGCCCTCCTCAAATTGTTCATCCTCGCTATATAGTGGCGCTGAGCCCAGAACACATAGTAGATCTCTGGCTGAGGGAACCGGATGGGACAGAGGCGGGCTGAGGACAGTTGAGGGCCGCTGACCCGCTCCCGGGCCATGCCAACTAAGGGTTGTGTCTGACGTTCCCACCAACTCTTGGCTGGGGTTGTCAGATGTCATCTGGGAGGAAGTGGATGACCTAGTCAACCAATCAAGAACCATTGGGTTGCTGAACAACACACGACCGCTAGATGACAGCGGCAGTTGTGGCCTCACCGAGTGACCCCTGCTGCGACATCCCCTTGCTGTGCTGCGACCTGGGCCTGTTCCAGGAATGTTTGTGCCTCTGCCACTCGCAGGTGAAGAGCCTGCCACCTCTCTGTCTGACATACTGTTTGTTCTAAAATGTACAGACACTGTTTGATGAAGATATCTGTATATGATAAATATACACCCTTTTTTTGACTCCAAATGAACCCACTAAGAAGCTTGGGTAACCCTTGGATATAAATTGCGCTCCGCAAATGGCCAGGAAAAATTGACTTGTAAGTGCCGTTTAAAAACTCTGTGTATTTTACTTTATGTAAAGGCTTACTTAACCTTTGGATATGATTTATGCTAATGATTTTCTTCTGTGGCGGTGAAACAGAAAGTTTCTGTTACTGAGTGCATCTGCAGAAATATACTTAGTTAACCCTTGGATGTAAATTGCGCAAAAGAATTGAGCCACCACAAACTACTAGCTTTGTAGCGTGTTACAATGCCGTGTTTTTTACGCTACACAACAAGAGATAAAATTGTAATTAACCTTGCTTGTGAATTAGGCTACAGGAAAAATGTATATATTTTTGGCGGTGAAAAAGACGGTTTCTTGGAGTCACCACAGCTGAAAAACAACGCTTAATTAACCCCTGGATGTAAATTGCGCCAAAGAATTGAGCAGCCAAAAATGAAGTGGTATTTGTATTGTAAAAACACTGTTTCTTTAAATGAATACAACAGGAACTGGCTTAGATCCCCCTTGGATATTCAATGTGCTGTGAGCAGATAGCATTAAAATGTATATGCAGCTGCAGTGGACGCACACTGGACTTCAGATCCAATACCCAAAAAAATTAGAAATAGAACGTTAAGAGAAGCAGTCTCTGAGACAAGCTGAGACACCCCCCAAAAATCGCTGTATAAAAATCAGTTCTTCAGTAAGAGCTATCGGCCGCGGCAGCACCTTCCCTGTGAGAGCAGTGAGAGGAGTGTGAGCTCCCAGCGTCACGCCCGGACTTATATAGTGCGGTGACGTCACAGAATCTCGCCGGTCTCTGATTGGCTTCATCTCTGCACATGTCATGTAGGTTATGCCCTTCTTCCTCCCAGAGTGCTTTGCCCCATGTAATACCATGTGCTCGCAGCCATTTTATCAATGAAAAGCACACTTCGTTCACCCGAAGTACCCCAAACTTCGACTTCGTTCAGAACCGAAGTTTTCCTGAAATTCTAAACGAATTCCACTTCGTTAGAATCAATTCGCCCATCTCTACCGGCCGGCATTGAAAGCTGTAACTTACTATTCACTGCCAGACCCAGCCTTCGGTGCCATTGTCAAGAGCAGACAGGCTCCTAATGACAAGGTACAACAACGTATGATGGATCCCATAGCAGCTGCTTCAGCGGTAGTTCCACAACTAAAAGAAAATGTGCCCAATTTGCCATTTTCCCTCTGCAGTGTTATGTGACTCGTTAGTGGAACAACAGGGGTCACAGCGGATCACAGTCGAGACAGGCCCCCCTCGCCACAGAGCTGCATCGCTGGGTCACATAGACCCAGCGATGCCAAGATCCGCCGCCCCTCAGGCACAACGATTGGGATCCTACGGTCCCAGCCGTTGAGACCACTGTAATAGGCTTGTGGCCTATTAAAGGCAGCTCCACTGCTCCATTGTCTGTAATAGACAGCAAGCTTATGGCCGAGTACACATCTGGAGCAGTGAGCATAATGACGTCACACTGCCCGCTCCAAATTCTAAAAGAAGTGTTCAGCAGGGAAATGGTGGAGAGGTGAGTGTCATTTTTTATATACTTTTAATAGGGAGCACTACATACCTACCTACCTAATGGAGGAAGGCTTTGTATACCTATCTACTTCAGATATATATCTACTCACTAAAGGGGTTCTATATAACTACTAACTAGAAAGGGCCCTATATATTGATCTACTAAAGGGGGCCCTATATACCTAATGGGGCCCTATATCACCAACTTCCTACTGGGAGCCTCTATATACCTACCAACTGGGGACCTATGTACCCTATAAACCAACCTACTAGAGGTGGCCCTATATATCTACCTACTTAAGGGGGCCCTATATACCTACTTATTAGGGGACCTATTTACCTACCCACTGGAGGGCTCTATATACCTACATACCAACTGAGGGGCGATATATTTACTTATCTACTGGGGGGCTCTATAAATCAACATACTAGAGGGGCCCCATATACCTATCTACAATGGGGGCTCTATAAACATATCTACTGGGTCGCCCCATGTACCAACCTACTTACTGAGGGGCCTATGCACCTACCTACCTATTGGGGCAACCCTGTATACCTACTTATTGGGGGGGGTTATACCTGCATACTTAGGGAACCTTGTAACATACTTGCCTATTGGGGGGACCCTATATACCTATCTTCTTATTTGAGGGCCTATTTATCTACTGAGGAGAACCCTATATCGAAGGAGGACTTAACTTACTTACTTAATAGAAAGAGTCTACCCACTTATCTGACTAATTTTTAAGGTCTAACCTAACTAAAAGGAGCATCAACCTATCTGCCTGCTCAATTTGGGAGGGGTAGCCTATTATATGGGGTGTGTTCCTACCTATTGGGGGCCCTACAATCGGCTGGGGGAGACTTCCACTGGTTGGGGTTATTACCATTTGGGGTACTTTAGATTGGGAGTTTGTACTGAGGTGGGAATTAGGAGGAAAGTGCTTCAAAAGTTAGGAGTCTAACGTTTTTTCTGTGGAGACAAGTTGCTCCCAGAAGAAATCATTATGGCGGTCTGGACTGCACGGAGAAGAAAAGTGAAAGAGAATGACTCATCAGAGGATACATCATGATGGTCTGGACCAAATGAAGAAAGAAAAGGGAAGAGAATGACTCTCACAAGACGTCACCTGTAAGTCCCTAAATGTAACTGCCCTGTAATCACCTATGTGTGCAGAGCCTGCGTACACTGGCATCTACCACTATATAGTCACTGTATATTGGTAATATACAGTCTGTAGAGCCTGTGTACACTGGTGTATACCACTATATGGTCACTGTATGAAGGTAATATACAGTCTGCAGAGCCTGTGTGCACTGGTGTCTGCCAGTATATGGTCACTGTATGGAGGTAACATACATTCTGCAGAGCCTGTGTACACTGGTGTCTACCACTATATGGTTACTGTATGGCGCTAATAGTGATCTTAGTGTAACGGTTGATATTCAGTAACAGTACAATGGTTTTATGCAGTCTCTCTATGGTGGTGATATGTGGTCATTGTGTTGCGGTATTATTTGGATCTTGTATATTGTTGGAATTGGTAATATTGATCTTGATATAGTGATTTGGTCAGTAATATTAAGGTGGTGTAAGTCACTATATAGTGGTGACACGTGGTGATAATGTGGCCCCTGTATACTTACTGACCCGCAGAATACATATAATATGTCAATTAAACTGTACATTATAAACTCCAAAAATAATTAAACCAAAAAAGACAAAGGCACAACTGATTTTTTTTTCCCTGTTCACTCCACAAAGAATTCTTCTTGGGGGTGAAGATGGCGGAGGGCAAGAGGAAACAGATGCAAAACTTGAGTTTTCTTTTTTTCCGCCGTCTGGCCCTATTTCAAATGAATTTTCTTCTATTAGACAATCTCTTTAAGTAGAAATATCAAATATCAGTCACGCAAAGTAGGGAACCTGTTATTAAAAGGAGTGGCCCACAGCCATTGTCCAGGGGTGGTGGGGCCCAAGCTGAAGTTTTATACCCAGACCAATGAGTCTTTAGCTACACTCCCAGGGAGCAGGTGTGTTACATTTGGTGTTATCGCTCTCACACTCTCTCATACTGGTCACTGGAAGTCCAACATGGCTCCGCCGGGCAAAGAACTGTCGGAGGATCTGAGAAAAAAGAATGATTGCTCTACATAAAGATGGCCGAGGCTATAAGAAGATGCCAGCACCCTGACACTGAGCTGCAGCGCGGGGCACAAAACCCTGACACTGAGATGCAGCGAGGGGGCCAAGACCCTACAGGGGTTTAACAAGACTGGTTCCACTCAGAACAGGCCTCGCCATGGTCAACCACAGAAGTTGAGTGCACGTGCTCAGCGTCATACCAAGCGATGAGCACTGCCAGCATTGCTGTAGATGTTACAAGGGTGGGAGTCAACCTGTCAGTGCTCATACCATACGCCGCACACTGCATCAAATCGGTCTGCATGACTGTCATCCCAGAAGGAAGTCTCTTCGAAAGATGATACACAAGAAAGCCGCAAACAGATTGCTGAAGATAAGCAGACTAAGGACATGGATTACTGGAACCATGTCTCATGCTCTGATGATGGTGTGAAGCATGTGTAGTGGTAACCAGGTGAGGAGTCCAAAGACAAGTGTGTCTTGGCTACAGTCAAGAAGTATCATGGTTGTGTGGCTTGAT